>JAQFZW010000628.1:0-49398 GCA_034687055.1 Heteromurus nitidus | reverse complement strand
GTTCCGGTGGCGTTACTGTAACGGTAACGCAACCGCAAGCAACGCGTTACAAAAAATAACGCGTTACCCCAGCTCTGAATTTCACAACACTGGAAATACGTTAAAGTTTAACTGCTGCATGTAGCATTTTAAGAGTTTATGAAAACTTACGATTAGCCTTGTTTTGTAAAAGGATATAAGCAACTTGTTGTGACGATTTAACAAAAATTCTTATTCAACAATAATGCTAGAACACGCAATCACTATAGGTGGAGTCTTCCGGTGGAAAGAGTAAAAACAATTGGAAGCTGCAAAATTTGAGTCGATGTCATAAACATGAAAATTTCAAGTCGAAGTCTTTTACATGTAAGCCCTAACTACGTGAAGGAAGATACACAGTAAATTTGTAATCTTTCAACATGATCTTTATTGCTCACAGGAGCCTTAACATATTGATCTAGAACTCATCAAAAACTACCTGTTCTACAGAACTGCCCTTTAACTTCCAGGGAAAAACTGATTCGGCTTGTAAATGCATCTTCGCGATACATTGTACACTTGTATCTTTTCCCAAGCTCATATATGTTTCCTGCTTTGGCATACGCTACTGTAAAAAATCCTTTATAATGGAAAGCTAACAATAAAAAAGTTTAGAAAGATAACAACTGGGCAAACTGCTCCCCGTTTGTAAGCCCACTGCTGACAACAATAACGAGTCCAAATTAAATTGTGTTTGTCAGATAAGAAAAGAAAAGAGGGAGAGGTTTTAGGGGTTATAAAATAGAATGAGGCTCGCGTTCCTTCTTGATCAATCAGATCATCTGAAAATGAGGAGGAGGATGATCAGCGTAAATTTCAATTTTTTCTGGCTCAATTGAGAGGATACTATATACGAAGGCACCTCACCGTGATTTTATTACTCACGCTGGTTGCCTTCTGATAAGTCACTCTTTCTTATGGATTTTCTGGTTAAATGAAAAGATAATGGAATTTGTACTTTGGATTTGGAATACTGGAATGGAAAGCAGATGCACTTTTGTGAATATTAAATACATGGATAATCTAGCAAGAACTCGAACTTTAAATAAAATGACAACTTTACTTTATTTGTGGTCGAGTTACATCACAATGGATAATATGTAACTACATATCACGAAATGAATATTTTAAAATCTTATTTACTTCAGCTGCTAAATGTTAACTTATCGTCTCACCAAAGAATACTTGAATTTTCATCAATAAGCCCATCAATGTCAGTCAGGTGCACATGTTCATTTTGGTTATCACGAGCACACCGTAAGCATACTGTGTATAATGCATGTTTGCGCAATATTGTGTGAATCCACTGGAGAGATTTATCTGCTCGCACGGAATTCTCTACAATGTGCTCGATTTCCCACGATTTATCTCTCCAAATCCAAGTTCTTCAACTCATCCCTGACGATTGAAAAAATCAAGTGATCAATTCACTTTGCAGAATGCCCATTGCATGACCGATTTCAAATTAAGTTCGAAAAGTAATAAAGTACACCTTTATTTAATTTCATTAACTGAGCTCAACATTAATAGTTTTTAAAGCAAGATGATTAGAATAAATAGATTGCTTTTGGTGTCATTGATGATCATTGGAGGATCGTGCAAAATTGGAACATGTAAGATTATTAAAACAAAGTTTAGAAATGAGTATCGTAAATAATGCGGGCTTCAGACTTCAATTTGTTCCTGCCATTTTTAGACATTTCTGGGTTCCCTGAAGTTGCGGATCCTTCGGATGCCCCTTATATTGTGAGTTTGCAGTTGGCAGAGCATGATTATGCTTTCTGCAGCGCTACACTTATTCAGTCCACAAATGGCACAACAAACACTTCTTGCTCTGGATTTATAATCACCACTGCATCATGTGTTTTGGATCTTCCGATTGATTTCAATCAAATCATTGCAACAATGGGGTAAAACGCCCACGAACAATAATATTAAGGGCCAACCAGAATTTCATTTATTTTATATGTAATGCAGCAATTTCAACTTGACCGAAGACGAACCAGAGACTAAGATTCGGCTTACTTTGGGAAAGGTTATCCAACATACGGACTACAACGAGTAAGTCACATCACGTCAATTTGAAAAGCTAAAACTTTCCTGAATTTGTTGAATTTCGTATACATTAAATTGGTTATATTTAAGCATGGTCATTTGGCACTGTTTGTAGGGACACGCATGAAAACGACATTGCTCTCGTTCCTGTTTCATTCTCTATCGAAAATACAACGACATGTGAAGACGTTCCAATTTTGAAAATATTAACCGGCGATGGTAAATCTTTTAAATTTGAAGCTTACAAAATTTGTTGGTATATTAATGCTAAAACTGACACTTGCATTAACTCAGAAAAAATCAACGAAACCGCAACGTTTTTCGGTTGGGGCCTTAAAGTGGGGAATGGTCCCTTGCAGAAAAAACTACATAAGCAAGAATTGCACCTGCAAACGGATATGGCCTGTCGAGACTGGTATGGCTACGACGAGTTCAAAGATTCAAGCATGATGTGTGCTGGCGAGTCTGATTCAGTCCCATGTTCTGTATGTCATACATATTTATAAAAAAAGGATATAATTATTATTATTACCATTATTAATATTATTATGCACGTTCATTTATCATATTTTGTAGTATGACACTGGAGGCCCCTTAGTTTGCAAATTTAACGCAACATCAACGAACACAAACGATGAAAAATTGGAAAATGTTCTTTGCGGAATTGCAGCAAAAGGTCGTTGCAACGGGAAGGAAAATCTTCCTGGAGTATTCACAGAAGTGTTGGCTTTCCAGGAGTGGATAGAGGCAGCGATGTCATCTACACCTTAAATATTTTAATTTCAAGTATTTTCATTCATTCCTCAACAATATTTCCTTGTGTAATCCAATAAAAATTCGAGAAATTCTTTGCTCTCTCATTTATTCATCATATATGCACTGACCTCCCTGGAATTTTTATTGTATTTTTTATACCAAGATCACTTCAAAAAAACTAGATCAGATTCTTGGATCAACAAACAATATATATATCCACAATACAAACCAGGCATGCATAGCTCAACGAGGTGTTTTCTTTTTCAAAAAAATCGTATTTATTTCATCTCTTAACCTCTATTACAATCCTCACGCCGCACCACCTCTCATTGAAAGGCATTCCTTCTTCTCTCCAGAGGAATGACACCTCATTCCCTAAAGCTAGAAAATATGTAATCCAATTGACAGCCAATGATCTTTTTACACATATCACATCAAACAAGATACAAAACTATCCTCATTTATTCCCTTGCTCGAGTTTCTATCCACACCACGACTCAACAAACACAAAAATATATATATCTCTCTTATTGTGTGTGCTTCTCTCCTCTTTTTCTACTATCATTGTCATTATTATGTACTTTGCCCATGTATAACTCGTGTTTGTTTGCCCAAGCGATAATCCTCCTGACATGACACGATCCATTCAGCCATACATTTGTTATTTCTTGTAAAAACTAACTTTACTCACATCATCTATATAGTTCGCGTACGTACGCACATACCAGCACATGCACATATGCGTATACACACAAAAGAGATCATCATCACATCGCATTTTATTAAAGCGACCCCCTCCTCCCATTTATTTTTATAATAGGTTGAGGCCAAACAAAGTTGAGAAGAGAAGAAAAAAGATTCTTCACAGAGATAATCTCTCAATACACATATTATACTTCGGCTATATGATCATATTGAGAGAAACATTTGTTGTATATTATGTTTTGTTCTGATTTTTTTTGGATGCACATGAAGTACAAGCTCCTGGAAAGGCTCACTTCACTTAAGCAAGTGACTGGAAAAGGTTATGTCTGACTATGTGTGTCCTTCTTGAAAGAAGTCTTGTTCTATGCTCTAACCTTTTTTATTTATAATTACCACCTGCAAAGGGCTATACCTTTCCTTTCGTCGCGGTGGAGCAATTTACCTGGAGAAATATGTGTATTACATATACCTGAGGTTAGGCTAGTGTATATAGTCCTATTTAAGATATTGATCTAGATCTTCTGCTCCAACTTTTCCTCTCGAGTTGGTAATGAAATCCAATTTGAGAATGGATTACTCTCGAGCAAAAGGCATAAACTTCATTACGGATATTTATTTGAGAGAAATTTTTTTATGGAAAGTCAGAGTACACAATACAATTTACTAAACCTCAGAGTGAGATCACATCACATCAATTGTGTCCTGTGCACTGTCATTGTCATCCTCTGTCGATTTCCGTATTATTGCTTTTTTCTCCTGATTTTCAAAACAGATACAATAATGAATAAGCATTTATGGAATTGTGGAGAAAAGGAGTAGTAATACTAGTAATAGATGTGAGTTGGAAAGGCTTCTTTCAGGGAAAACATTTTTTAACGAGATCGAAGATTCTGTGAAAAATGTTCCCTTGTCACTTCCAGTTTACTTTGGCAGACTGAAGAGAAGTGGTTGAAGTTGCGGTGAAGGATTACGGATGATTACTGGAAAAGTATGTTGATAAAAAAATGTTGGGTGGAAGTGGAAATAAGATTCCAAAGGATAAAGCAGCACTAGCTCCAATAAGCGTTGACACATTCCTTGCATTTTTCATGCATTTTCAGCAGATCCATTGGGATTGGGATCTTTGAAGTAAACTGTATCCCTAAAACCATGAAGCCATTGATTGCTGCAAACTTATTGAGATTGGGAATGTATAGCGACTTGCAATCTCTCCCCCGGTCCCAGCCAAATTTTTATATGATTTTGCCATAGGTTTGTAATGAAATATTTGTGTTTGTAATTTGGGCGAATTCTTTTCCAAACCAGTTTAAAATATCACAACGGGAGGATCCATTATGGATTTAGCATTTTCACTGGGAAACATCACCTCAACACAGAATACATATATATCTGCTTAAAGCCCATACTTAAGATAACCTTTTGACCTCACCGTTTGGATAATGTGTAAAAATCCCTAGTCATTTAGCATCCCATCATAAAGAACCTTGGCCTTTCCGCTAACCTTCTCCCTTTGTAATCTTCATGGTCTTCAAAATCCTGTAAAAGTTAAAATTATGAGGGAACCAAGCAAAGGAGTCCACCCTTTCCTTAACCCGAGAGCAGAAAACATAAAAAATACATTCATCCACGAAAGCATATATACCTTCCAGGCCAGGCCAGAGTGATTATGAATTGCTCAATCCATCTCAACTCTGAACGAGAAGAAATAAGAATATTATTTAAAAGAAGATACCCAGAATCCCATAAAAAAGTTAAGAAAACTCCATTACATCTCACTTTTTAAGGGTAAAACAGTTCATTTTATTTTAAAGTGGAGGATTTACTGCTGTGAGCTGATCCCGTGTCACACATTCCATCCCACCACACCATACAAAAAAGAGAATGTTATCCACAAAACGGATTTTTTCCTACGTTTTCGTGCAAACAACTTTTTGTACAAAAATTACACACCAATTATTACCCTGTGAGAAGGGTAACATATGTTCCCAGGTTGCTCATATCATCCCATACCATCCAGAGTCCAGAGTGAGAGAGAGGGTACAAAAGTCCAGTTTTCTTAGTCGTTTAAAACGTTAAACGGACTGTGGCTGTGGTTAATTGAGCCTTTTAAAAGGGAGCAATATCTGTTGACTGTGACGTGTTTTTTAAGCGTATTTAACGCCTTTTCCCAACGCATAAAAATGCCAAAAACTCGTAAAACGGTTTGGGGACTGAGGAAATTATCCGTACTGTGTACAATATTAATGTTAACTATACAACATGCTTATTGCGACAATTACATATTCTCCCTTAATTACACTCCTTTGTGTACAGATGTACTTATAAGCATTGCATACGAGTATGAGTATGGCTATTTGCCTTCTCTTTTTTCCACAGAAAATACACATAATTGAGTTCTCTATTTCTCCTTTTTGTTTTGCGGATATGCTCAATTGAGTTCTTACATGAGCGTTTACAAGGCGTTTTACGACTGAAGAACCGAAACCGAAAACAATATTATATTCTCTCTCTTGGAAAAAAGGATTGGGCTTGGGTTGAGATGTGTGTGTGTGTCTCTCTACTCCTTTTTGGCATGGCCATGCCGTTTATTGGTTCGGAATCAGATTACGAGAAAAGATACACACACAAGTTTTACACATGCACACGGTGACGGGGAAATGAGCAAAATGCAAAATTTATTGTCAACATTTTTTGGGCAGGGCCGAACAAAAAAGTTTTTCTTGTGGAAAGAAAAAAGTTGTAGATTTCATAAAGTTTTGGTGGTGGTGTGGTGTGGTGTCGATTTGCGTAAGGTTTAACTTTACTGTACTCTTGTTTGCATGAATGATTGTGATGATGTTGGCTTCTCTGTTTTCTTCACTTATTACTCCGCTCCTTATCTTGTTCTACATTTTTACGACTTGTCCGAACATGGGAACGAAGGGGAAACAGATAGGTACACTGAGGATAACTTTTTAAGTTAGTGTCACGTCAATGCGCACATATCTGCAGTAGGATTTTTATTGTTATTGGGAAAATTGGACATACTACTCTAGGCTCAGGATTAAAGGAAAAATATGGTGTGTAAAAGAGTGTATTTATTTCTGCTCCATATAGAATAGCAATGAGCCTTGGAGAGACAAGTAAAAAGGGATAAATGAACAAGTCGTTTTTATGGATAAGCTCTGGAAAGTGAAATGAAAGATACAGGGCGCAGGCTCAATCTCATGCCTCGGTTAAGATGATTTGTGGGGGAAGCTGGGAAGGGAGCTCTCTGAACTTTGTATTTTTGGTCTGTTTTGGTTGGTTGGGTAAACCACAGTAGCCCACATCACAAGAAAGGATTATACAATGGCAGTTTTGCAAAACGTTGTAATAACATGTTGTGTTGTTGTAAGTGCATATATCTGTGGTAATAAAAAAGGACGGGACATACAAGACCACACACAGATTTTTTTACAAGGAAAACATTTTCAGCAAAGCACGAAGGTTTTATGCTTATAGAGGCTAATTGTATGGAGCAAAGAGAAATAGAAAAAAAATCATCATGTTTTATTGTTGCAGTATTGATTGAATCTCTCTCGTGTGGGATCGGATTACTGTTATTTCTCTCGTCGATTTGTTCGCGTTTATTTGCACCGACTCCTTTTTTGGCGAAATCTCATTGAAAATTATTGCTACAAATGATACGTGTGAGAGGAGAAGCAAGAGCAATTCATGAAATGAGCAAAACGATGACATAAGAACGCTAGTCTCAATTGTTATTAAAGTAAATAACTGTAATAATCATAACAGTTGTCGCCTGCAGCTTGGAAATAAGTAGTGTAATGTAATAAGGTGAAATTGTAATCGAACAAATCCAGGTGTGCTCTCAGTCTCACGAAAACGTAGAGATTCTTTTCTCCGCCCTCACCCTCACTTGGCCCAGTGGAATAAATTTCCTTCGACAAAAAAACATAATACTTTTTCTGTCGTCAACATTTATTGATTAATCCTTTCGTCTGGAATATATACCTTTTGTCCCAATTTATCACAATTATCACTCCACGTCCAAACTTGTCTCTTCCAGTGACACCTTCATCAATATCCTCGCTCTCAATAAATTGGTTAGCTTTTTTATGACGTCAAAAGTATCACATTTTTTATCCTTGAAAAGAATGATTTTTGACGGATTTGAATGATTGGATGCTCGATTAAAAATCATAATAAATATACATTTCCGTGAACTGAATTCATAATAATATAAATTGAGATGATGAGTGTGTAAAGGTGAGCAATATTTTCCAGGTCACTTTTTTTCCTCCTCCATGAAAATGATCAATTAAGGACTGGAAATGTCAAATCATCTTCCACTTTATGATGTGAGTAATGACGGGTCAGTTTGGAGATTTGACCTCGAAAAAGATGTGCATTCAAAACTTGCTCCACGTTGCCTGTTTTTTCCAAACACGACAAAAATCGAATCCAAAAATACACAATTTTATAGTCTATAAAGTGAAATTATAGGTACTTTATACACATGATCATCCCGTATAAAAGTACACATTTTAATATTGAATGTAATTTTTAAAAGTACAAAATATATATGATTAGATCATCATCTTCACATCACGCGAAACACGCACATCTCATGTACACAGCTAGAAACAAACATGAAAACGGAGTGAGAAGGGAAACTGAGCATGATCATGTCAGAGTCAATTGTACATGAGCAGTGGAGAGTGGTGTACAGTCGAGAGTCCCGTTCGTATTGTTTCCTTATGTTCTCCTCAAATCAATTTTTTACGACTTGACAAACGCGTGTAAATAAGACAACACGCTCCCCTCAAGGCATGAAGGGGAAATAACTTCTTCGGGCTGCTTTCAGAAAATAAATATGGAAACGTGCCCTTTCCACCATTCTCAAACAATTTATTTTAAAAACAAATTCTAAACGTTTTCTCCATTTTCAAAGTCTTCAAGCAATCACGAAGGAATCCACTCGATTGCCCTTCTCAATGTCCAGTGGTTACTTTTTTCCACAACATATCTTTCTGCCCACAACTCACTTTTGCAAAGAAAATTGCCTAAGAAAAAAATTCATTTGTATTTGGAAAGAGTACGTCAGAAGCTTCATGAACATGAGCATATACGGTTTAATTGAGCGTATGTCCACGAACACAAGACATTTTTTTCTAGTGTCTTTCCTTAATTTAAATAATTATTTCGTTTTAGTTCCTCAGCTCGCATAAACAATCAAGAGTCTTGTTAAAAGACTCAATTGATAATGGTCACTTGCATTGTTGTCTACTTTAACTACCACACGTGCGTTACCCGTGCTATTGTGTAAGCTCTCTCATAAAACCACAATCATCATCACATGGAAATAGCTTTATACTCATTTCAAGCACACTGACTCTCAGCTTCCAATAAGGATGATTAATATGCAGTAAGTACGCCATTGTTCTAAACTAGACACAAATATTCATTTCTCAGAGGGAACAAGTGGCTTCTTCCTTGTTCCAACATCATCATCATACATCATACCTCATAATATTTTAATCACCCGAGAAAAAAAATCTATACACAAACTTACTTATCCTCATTTTGTTAAGTTAAGCCAGAGCAGACACAATTCACATCACATCTCTCTGCTTCCTCGATGACATGACATGACAAATGAAAGGAGGCGAGACGCGAGATGTGGATGTGCATGAAGGTATGCATTATATGCACACAAAATGCATTACGGAAACTAATTAAGTAATATATACAGGTAAAAGTTTTCGTACTTTATGATTATGTCCCAAGACTCTTAAAACACAATCTCTTCTTTTCTGCTAACAAAGTCATTTTACATCTTCATACAAGAAAAAAGTATATTTTCCTCGAGTTTTCTTCCCAAAAGCTCATTGTTTAAACGGCTTGGAGAGACCTTTGACTTTTGTAATCATAAATACGTGTACAGTAGTCATTTGCAGCAATCATCATACATCTCCTCTCAACAAGGCAACACGACCCAAAAGCCCCCAAAAACTTTTTTTTAAAGAATGAGCTGCTTCAAGCCAGCATGAGCATTTTATTTTGAAAGAGAGAATTACAGAGTATAAAAGAGTTACTTTTTTAAAAAAGCTGACTTATTTATTTTAACTGGCTAAAAGGAGTACGTGCTTGTTCGTGCAGAGAAGCTAATAAAAAACTACTAAGCTCAGGTGAGTATACATAAACTTAAAAAGGAAAAGAAAATTGTTCAAGTGTTCGTCGGTCTTTTTCTCAGCTGGACGCTACAGCTCAATAATGTAGTTTCCTCAGCTCGTAATTTAAGTAATTATGATTTTGCATGAGAGTAACTAACTTTAAGTAATACACACATCTCCTAATTTTATGAGCTTCATCATCATCTTCATCTTGCAAACATATTCTCTCTCTCTCTCTCCTTTCCTCGTTTATCCTTTAATTGTGCAAGTTAGACAAGCTAAATGACCTGAGCTGGTGCGAGTCTCGTCGTATGATGCAAGACTCTTTTATTCTTCCAAAATTATATAAGTTTTTCCTCCTTTTACTAAAAAAATACTCTGAGAGTTCGTGCACATAATTCCATTCCGGATGGGTTGGCACGATCAGGGTAATTATCTTCTCTGAGCTTTTACACGAGAATGGTCATATCTATCTCTTTCAGAGTGATACATAAATGTGCAAACCATGTTGCTGAGAAGAAACTTTTTTTTCTCAAATGGATGAGATGTGAATGATGGTGACGTGCTAAAATGCCATATCATTTTACACACGTGATTATATATTATATACTTGATTATAATGATGTTTATTCTCTTTTTCTTCAAAAAAATATTTTACATTTTTTTCACCGTAAAAGGCCGTTTTCCGCAAGTTGTTCACGCTTCTCCAACAATTTACGTTGAACTTTTATATTTATACTACTTTGAAAGGGCTGTGATGATAATTTTATGAGGAAATGGATGCGAGAAGTAAAAATGATCATCATCGTCATGATTGTGATGAGTCACAGTCAATGGATGAGTGCTTTAGTTTTGCTGTCGATGTCGATATTTTAGTTAAATAGATACACCGAAAAATTTGCGAAATGTACAGTTTCTTGTTGAACTATTACAAAAAGTGTATTTTCAACGATGTCAAATATTTTTGTTGAGGTGCCAGAACTTAAACATTGAACACAGGTAATCGTCTATCTTGGTCGTAAGTTGAACTTTTAAAATTAAATCGAGGTTTATTTAAAAGCGAATAAAAACCTGAGTGATAATGGCTTGATGAAGTCTTTAATATTTAAAATCAATTCGATTGTACTTAGACAAAACTTATACACAATAAATATGTATCGATTTATTCGATTTCAAAATTTATATCACATAATTTTAAAGAATCTTTATAAATCCAAGAATTTTATGAGCGTTGGACCAGGTGGAATGGAAGTAGCTAACGAGCCAGACACAAGCCATGGAGAAGAAAATTCTCATAAAGACTTGTCCCCAAATTACACGAACTCTCTTATGTGTGATAACCTAGTAATATGATAGATAGATATGTGATCTTCTAAATAGTAGAACCTGTTCAATTTTCCAGACCAGCCCAGTGGCCTTCATCTTCATGATTTCAAGAATATGGAGAAAATGCCATAAAAATTGTATGAAACGAGTGTTACCCTTTTAATCATTTCCATACACATAACTTTATAACCAATGCACATTATTGGACAACATTCCAGTCTTCGGCAAGCGTGATGAGTCGCATACGCATATAATACACCAAAAAACGTACAGAAGAAAAGGTAGCCAGTTTTTAAGAGGTGTAATAAAAGCTAAACTTGTTAATATCAAGCACTTTTATGAATATCCCTGTTTTAAAAAGTGGGAGACTTGTTCACTGCCATGTTCAAGCTCACACAGCTCTCATCATCATCTTTCATTGTATTTTCTCCACTCGACTCTCATCATTTTTTTGTCGCCCTCTGTCCATTCCTCTACAACAGTCATGCCACTGCCACAAGGGATAATAACTCAAGATCCTAATAAGGTCTAGCATAAAAAATGTATCCCCTTTAAGATGCTGATGATGATGCTTATGCTCACTTCATTTCTTCCCCCTTTATCTTAATACGTAACAAGAGCGTATAAAAAGGAACAAGACAAGAAATTATTAACATTATTATTTACAAGTGGAAAAAAGGTTGAGAGAGATACAAATAAAGGAGATAAGTACATAAGTACGCGTACTCATCTCGTCATACACAAAAACAAAAGAATCGCTTTTTTTCCTCGTCCGACTCTGGAGTGTTTTGTAATGCAGGGATGCATGCACACAAGAGAAAAAAACTTAATCACTTCGTTTTTCACCCTCTCGCTCACTAAATACTTAAGTAAATAATCTTGTTTAGGGCATTCGCTACGCTTTTATTGTCTATGTACTTATGGGTAATAGATCATCATCTTAATAAGAAGGTGTACAAGATACAATAGAGTACATGAGTTCCTCCAAAAAAACTCATGCCGGTATGAATACGCGTAAAATGTGCAACTGATGTGATTAGAAAATATGAAGAAGTTGTATAAGTTTTGTTTTTGTTTTCTCCGGCTGAAGACAATCTCTTCACTAAAAATTGAAAGGAACGTCGCTTTTGAATATTTCCTCCGACAATGCATTTTTCATTTAGACATCTTTAAAAGGAATTAAAATGGGATTTAAAACCGGAAAATGAGTTGGTGCCCGCCCTCTACTTCATTTTCATTACGTGTTTGGAAACGTTTACTCACTTTCCACACTCGGCATTAATAGTTCATTGTCCACGTGGAAGTATCTTATTACAAGTTGAACAAAAAGTTATAACTTGAGTATAGATGACTTGTCATGTCATCATCATATCTGTGGACTAGAATATTATGTGGTAGAGTAAAAGAAAATTTCAAACTTTTAGCTTTTTGTCCAAAGGAAAACTCGTTCCGTCCCATCCGTCACAATAGATTATTTGCCTCCTGTTCAGTTCAGACTCTCTTGGGCAATAAACGGCCTAACGAACCATGCCATGTCATGTGGTAACTTTTGCCACAAAAGACAAACTCTTTTTTCTAAAGGAGTATATATATATACTCCTCGACGACATATGTCATACCTAAGGCCATTTTAATATTAACTACCTTCCTCCACCTTATCCTCCTTCTTCTGCTGGTCAAAAAGACGACAAAGGGAATTCCTTTTCCTTCATATCGTCGTCTTCCTTGACTTCACTCCAACAATAAAAGTTCATGAAGTGATGTGAACAATCGGAAGAAAATGAAGAGAGGGAACGTTATTGAAGCTACCTTTGGAAAAAGAAGATATGACACAATGTCCGCGTTAGATATGATGACTTGGTAATAAGGTAAAAGGGGGTGGTAGTGGCACTGCGGTGTGGTTACTCAAAATGGATTCTACTCCAAGTCCAAATCCAACTAAGGTCAGAAATATATGTGTACATCATCATAAACAAGATATATATATATCGTGGTTGTTTGTTGTTCACCTGGTTGGAAGTAAATCACTTTCTTGAACAGGTTTTATGTAAGCACAAAAACCGATAAAAATTACATGGTTTAGTTATATATCTCTACCCTTACAAATGCGACACATGTGACGAAGACATCATAAACAATTTACGTTTTTACCTTTAGTTCCCATTTTTACGCTTATTGCCCAGCTCATTCAGAGGAAAAAAGGGATGACTCTCGTTGTGTGCCTTATGGTTATGTCCCTATGATTGAGTGTGATGTGGTGCTTTCTTCAAATATAATGAAATGATGATGATTATTAACAAGCTTTTAGTTATATACGCATGCTTTTCTTCTTCTTCGTCCAATTGTAGAATTGAGTTGAGAAAAGAGGGGAATGATTATGATATGATCGCGCGATGATATGTGGTCCAGTCGGTTGACACATGTGGGAAGGGACTGGAAGCGTATGTGAAAAGGTAAATGTGGAAAATTGACTATCACCCTTTCTTCTTGTAAGTACAAGCTTTGTAATCTGTAGCACATCATTATCCCATCATATTTGGTTTGGAGAAACAGTGTGACAGGTGATGGGCACTAAAAGTCATTCGGATCCAAGTTGGAAATTAGGTTGGGCTCAAGAATTGAGTTGTGTGGGGGAAGTATGTGAATTGTTCAGAGACAACTTTGTCCAAAAAGGAAGTCGTAAATACCGTATTTGTTCTAATATCCATAATCTCAATGTCTCAAGAATTCTAGGGAAAATATAGATACGCTGGGCATATGAGCATAATTGTCTTAACAAGGATCAAAACAAGATAAAATTGGGTTGTAAATTAATCAAGAATGGAAATGTTAACAAGGGAGTAATTTCCTGACACATGGACTAATTGTAAAAAAGGATCACATATAAAAATACATTTGATATAAATATAGAAAATGGTTATGGCAAATAAGTTTCAGCTATTATCATGGGAAAAATCAGTTCAACTTCTGACTTCACTTGACTGACATACATAAACTTGTATGAACACGCATGCATAGCCATATTATATTGAGGATGAACACTAAACTTGCGATAGCGAAAGAGATATGATATGGATAATGCAATTTTGGAGATACACATCTCTCTCTTTGTATCATCATCACACACACCCGAAAATACCGGCTAACGACAATTGACAAGGGTGACACCATAATTCTGTAGGGAATATGCTTTTTGTGTGTCCAAGTGGTTAGGAGTTGAGGTCGGTCCCTTTTTCGAGCTAGCCCCCCATTGAACAAATTTTGATAACTCCCATATCGTATTCCCATCCATTCGAGAGTGATTACGTAGTTTGTTTATGAGGTTTCATGGTGGATGGGTTACACACATCCAACAAGATGGAAAAAATAGGGGCGACTGTGTGCGGGTAGCTGCTTGCATATACTGCTCCTGTGGGATGACTGCAACTGTGACTCTCATTCTAATAATCTCTTTCGGAGAGGGAGAGCGAGAGAACGAGCGGATTAAGATGAGAACGGTTGATTTCATTATATTTCATCGGCTTACAAAAGCACAAAAAGGGATACGTATATGCTTATACGCCGTGTTAAGTTTGCTTTTTCGCCTATTGCCCTTTCGTCTTACTTCAAGTTCTCGCTCCTTTTTGCTTTTTCTTGGCTTGTTAAGTGTTCGGCATGCATGAAATATGCATATGCTACGGTGACGATGATAGGGGAAACCTACCAACTAAACCCAAAAAAAAAGTTTAATTCTCTCCAACGGTGGCAATGGCAGCTCTCATATATCGGTGTCGGCTTTTATAATCAGAGTTTTGCGGTTATGAGGTAGGTGGCTTTTTGCTTTCAACAAATCATGCATGATGCATACACATCGCTGTACTTAGCGATATCATTTCATAAATACGGCTTTTCCCCTTTTTTCCCTCAAGTGGCTTTTTTGACATGGAACAACACAACCACACACCAAATCATCCCACATATCGCCTCTTGTGTATATGCACACGTATACAATATCGCTATATAATTTATTGTTCAAACTTGATATTCTTTACTCGCTGCGTGGTCTTCTTTGGCGAGAAAACAAAAAGGCAGAAAGGTATGTATTCTGCTGTTTCTCGGCAAAACCACAACCACACAAATGGAACGGGATTATGCTTTTATATTTCATTACGAGTATCTCATCAACTTGTCAATCTAATCATGATGGCTTCGAGATGGTTATCTTTTGTATCAGCAATATTTTTTTTTGCTTTCCTCCCGTATACTTCTGTAAGAAAAAGAAACAGTTGTAAACGGAGAAACACACACGCTTGATTACATGAATACATCAAAGGAGCTCTTACAGCGAGAGGAAGAATGTGCGATGTGCGATGATAGACGGTGCCGATGTACGAGATACCTACAACAGCGATGTGTGTGTGATGTGATGATATGCCTTATTAATGCGAACAAGAGGAAAGGACACCGAAAAGGCTTGATTTTGATTGAAAGGTTCATAAATGCGGAATGATATGCAAAACATGTTAACGTATGAGTTACGAAAAGTCGCCGTTAGTTGGATATATTACGAAGCCCAAATTCCATGCATATTTTATCAAAATTCACTTTTATTTTTGTGCACATTTTAGGTAAGAAATGTCACAGGAAAAACAGTTATTTTATCGTGGTTTAAATAGACATGAATTAGGGTAAAAGTAGGAGAGAAAATTGTGTATAATAGAATAGGTACAAGAAGAAATTGAGCGATTATGTCAATCAAACTGAAATAAGTAAATTATGCTTCTAAAATCTTATATTAATGTTTATCCTAGATTTTTGTAGTAGTAATTTCAGGGCGTTTCAGTATTGGTGAAAGAAAAGCTTGTAGAACTCGTCGAAATTCTCGTGCGCAAAATCACGGAAGGTTTGAACGTTGTTTAAAGTTATCTGATGACTGGAAATCAATCAAGTGAAATACAGATAGCATTGTGGAAGATGAGAAGGTGTAAATTGGAATTTCGATATTTGTGCTGGATATAATGACATACCTCTCGTAGAAATGTCTCACTTCATCCTTAAATTCCTTGTCGCAATCATAGGTAAATATGACTTTCGCAATCCTTCCAAAATTCTCCAGACACATCGCCTTCATTAAACTCTGCAAGCATTTAGTCATCAGCGGCGTAATCCAGTATTTGTCTGCAACATAAATGAGCTCGCTGATGAGCTGGACATCGTGCCAGTCGAAGCGAATGATATCGTCCAAATAGAGAAACTCCAACATGTTCTCAATCATTTCGGGAGAAATGTCGTCAATTTCAATTACGTTGGATTGCTGCTCTCGCATTACCGTTTTCCCGTCTAACATTCCGAGAAAAACTTGACTGCGCGCTGGACGCAAGAATTGAAAAAATGAAAAATGCCCATGCAAATTTTCGTGGCTTATATGTTTGAATGAATAGTTAATTATCCTATTTAATTTCACCTGACAAGACAATCTTGTGCGCTTTAATGTCTTCTTCGTGGAATTCATCGGGATTTTTGTGAACTCGCTTGCATCTAATTATCACATCGCCTGTTGTGTCCTTGTGTTTCCACATGCATTCTAGAGTGCCGAGAAGACTTATCGTTGCCACCGCGCTTTTACCACTTTCTCCATAAGTGCCCTCGGTTCGGGCTCGCTTTGATCCAGAAGCGGAGCAGCGGTGACAAATCTCCTCGTCCGCTGTTGAAGTCGAGGTGGTGGATGTGGGTAAGGTACCAGGATCAATTAAAGGTTGATAAATATTTAATCGAAGACGAAATCTGAGAATCCCGTTGGAACTAAATTCGTCGCACCGAGCTTGTAGCTCGTTGATTGAGAAAGAGGAAAGCAGAATTTTGCTTCCAGCATGAAAATACTTTGGCTCCGCCTCGACTAAATTAAAAATGTATCCTTAATTAAATCAACATGTTTCCTAATTAAATTTCCGATTTTATTACGCTTTCATATTTGCAACGTACAAACTGATCCACTTGTTTTTAGCGGAGAACCATCCTTATCAATAATTTCGAGAGAGGATCTTGTCCACACTGGTAACGCGTCTGGGAGAAAACAGCGCAGGCAAGTTAGATGTACTTCCAAATTCGTAGTTGGTTGATTGGGGCCCCTCTGAACATGTAACTTCCTGAAAAAATATATTCGAATGAAATATAACTTTTGTTTTTGATGCGACCTTAACCGCAAATCAAACTGGTTGTTACTAACCATTCACATGGTCTGTTCACCTCTTGTCCCCTCACAAAAGTGGAGCTCTCAACTTTCTCCATGAGATCAAACACGGATACGTTGTGGTCTTTACCATCAGGTTCCATGGATGAACTCGCGAATTCCTCTTGTGGAATTAGTGGAGCAGGGAAAGTATGCTCGTGGATTTCCCAAATGAATACTGCTTTCTCGGATACCGACTATAGACATGGATGAAATCCACAATGAGAATATACAAATCGGCTCAGATGAAAAATAAACGTGTATATTCAAGAAATTTTCAGTTATTTATATGATTCTATGTTCAAAAACCTCTGGTAAATGAGGTTGAATCGGAGTAGGATTCAAAGGGATTGGTCTGGTTATGGTTGAAAGTGGAGGTGGAGGTGGATTTGCTGGACCTGGAAATACAAACATTTCAACCTCCTCGTCCCAATTGTCTTCCTCCATTTCAGAATCACGGTTGTTCTACGTATTTTCAGAAGCAATCTTACCTCGATTTTCTCAACCGAATTTCAATTCAAAATCGAGTAAAGAGTACAACGTATACTTTTCTCCAGAGTAGGCCTACAAGAACGACAAGAACTCTGCGTGTTGCTTTGTATCAATTTTGAATGCTCGCAGCGTTCCTCTTGCAGAAAACAAACCTGACCAGCATGTATCCATTGTTCTTCCCTGACAACGCGATTTGTAGGAAGATTGATCGGGATTTCAAAAAGTAAACGTTATTGGCAGGTGTCAGTCGAATGGATCTCCGAGTTCCCTATCCTTAGTACAGCATTTATAGGCACCTTTCAAAAGTGTTTTCCACGATCATCATCTAAAAAATCCGAATCATCAAAATACCGCACCACACACCCCTAGTGTAATGATGCTCATACAATAATGCACGAGAAGCACAAAGTGCCTCATCCTCCATTCTGATTTAGCTTACTTTTTTAAACGTATAATCATCATCATCACCATTTATCATATACAATTTTAACAAGACAAGCATCAACATCACCAACAACGCTTTAATCCTTGATGATGACCCAAAGAGAAAAGGGATAAGCATCCATATAGCATACCCCCTGGAAAAAATATCATAAAGATCGTGCCTCCTGATTAAACGGATCGATTATGGACACCATGAAGCTTTTTTTTTCTCTCAATCAACATCTCACACGAAAAACTGGAATAAAAAAGAATGTCGAGTTGTATGGTGATATTGATGAGCTACTTGACCTTGTTGATCTCCAGTTATTCTCTTCCCTCATCTCATCATCATTTACCCTTCTTGATTCTCAATCGTGATCCACTTCTAGCACATATTTTCCCAGAACAGTACTGACCATAAGTAACAGCAGCAGCAGTTAGATGTGAGGAGCATATATGCTTTCTTCAAATGGTATTGTTTTCCAAGTGTCAAAACATGGAATGGCTTACCCCCTCTGGAGAATCTCCTTATTCTTTTGCATCACACCACATCTCACTGAAAGGTCAGCCTCTTTGTCCAAACTCCATTTCATAATGCAGTTGAGCTGCTATTATACATAAAGTTATCCTCTTCATTCTTTGGAATGAGTGGATTCGGGTCGTGATTTAGAGGGAAGTGGATAATCTTCACCATAACTGGAGAGAAAATTGAGAGATACCCTTACCTGGATTGGATATCATTTCACTCTTCCTCCACATTTTATACGGCTTTCTACCTACTGCTGGCTCTCGTGACGTGAGCTGTGCTCGGATCGTGTAAAAAACAAATGTGAAACAACAGGGGGAATTAATTCCTTATTGAGTTTGAGTAACGAGCTATAAGGTTTTTTTGTGCCCCTGCGGAAGTACACTCCATATGCCACTTGAGAGGAGAAAACTATACAAGCTTCTTTAGAAGCTCTTTTTTTTACAAAACGAAACAACTGATCAATTTATTAAATTGAGGATGAAGTGAAGTCCAGTCCAGAGTGGAGAAGAATGGAATGCGATATGGAAAAATGAATATGTTTCTTTTGTGTCACTCCATCTGATCTTTCCTCACAATCTCACAATCGTTATAGTGGTGCTCTTCCACTACCTCATTATCCATGCAATTCACTCTGGAGATTTCATGAATGATGATGATGAGTCCTCAAGATTTTAAATATATTACGGTGTTGTACACAACTCTAGAAAAATGAATGTCTATATACCTTCAGGAAAGACATCCGACATGCTGTCTAGTCGACATCCTTTCTTTATCGTTGTCGTGTGTGTTGTACTGTTTTTGTAGGTTTCCTTCGTGTGGATATACAGAAACAAAAAACAACATTTTGAAAAGCAGAAGCCACCAAGAGAAGAAAAGAAGTTCCTTCTTCCTTTTTTCCTCTCTCTCTCTCTCAACAAGAGTTATTTATGTTCATTCATATTATCATCAGTTTTAATAAGACGAGACAAGACAGCATGTGAGCTTCAAGCCCGTGATGAGATTAAATTACATTATCTTTCACACTTTTCACACAGAAGACAAGACGCGCTCCTTCCAAAACAATGTGGATGTAGACGCGAGGACTTTGGTTTTTTGGAGAGAAAACGCCACTTTTTACGTTAATTCCGTGCATATGTGTGCAGCTCATTTCCTTTCGTTAATATTCCTCTGGTGCGTTTTCCCTAAAAAACACAGGAAGAAAGGGTTGTTTTCACAATTGATGGGGATTATTATGCAAGAGGAATTCTTAATGAGCATTTATTCACTCACATCATCACTCCTTAAACTTGAGGGAAAATGTTAATTAAGAGAGGGGGAAGGGAAGTGTGGAAAAATGTAGCCTTGTTTAATTCAGATTTGACTTTTTTCAAAATCTTCAGAAAAGAATTCAATTGAGTATTTTTTTCTTGAATGAGTTCCACATTCATGGTGATCCTACTGACCATAATCATCCAGTCAAGGTGATCATCATTCGATCTAAAAAGATCTTCATTTTTATACTTGAGTATAAGCTGAGCAAACGCAGGCACAAATTCCCACTTTTATACGCACAAAAATTTCGCCCTATTTGGGTTAGGCGTAAATATTTTTTCTCTCTCGCACTTGAAATGTTGTTTTCCTCCACTCCATTCACACCGTACCGCCTGTCCACAAATTTCAATCACCGTGAAAAAATGGTCAATTAGCTGAAAGAGATCTCTCCACTTGTGTCACTCTTGTTGACCTTTAGCAGGAGAAAAAGAAGGAAGTTTTTTATATTTTGTATGTTAAACCTCAACTTGTGTAATATATGTGGTTAAAGAGATACATGCTTGTGATCATGATTATCACTTGTTTTGTGATATCATCTCTTCCTCCTTTCCTTTTCCTCATCAAAAGTCTTTATTACCTTCAAGCAGTTCTCTAATGTGAGCAAGTTTCTAACCTTCTATTCAGTAGTGTGCATATGGATGGTTGGAGATGAGAGAAAGAATGCAAGATGTAGATGAAAGCAAGTGATTGAGGAAATTTGTGTCCAGGCATGTCTCCACAAAAGAAATATTATCATCGAAAAAAAGCGAAGAGAGTGTTGCTGGTGTGCGACTCCTCTTGATGTCCATCTTGATTCCGTAGTTCCTTCCTTCTTCGCCACATTCGCTCTGAGACTTCAAGATCTCGTATCGTAATCATCATCATGTGAAGATCAAAACTCAACAGCAATAAAGTGTATAATTTAGCACACAGGATTTTCAAAGTTGAAAGGAAGATGTCAAGTCTCTGCTTGTCTCCTTTATCCAATATTAGGGCTTGCAACATTGTATGTAATGTGACCGTGTGGATTGTGATGATAATTTTTTTGAGATTTTGATGAAGGTATGTAAAAAAAGGTTCCATTTCGACTAAAAGACAACTAATAGAGTTATCATTTTCCCTAGTGTTACCCTCTTCATCCCTCTGTTTGCATACAATTATTCATGAAAAAAGGGGAATGGGAATGGCGTAGACATCTCAGTAGGATCGCTTCGTAGTTGGCCTCTTAATTGCGTGGATTTTGTCGGCCGGACATATACACACAACACAAGCTCTTAAGAGATGATGATGAAAATGTGAAGAAAAAACTTTTTTTTTGCCTTTGAGCATGTTATATTTTATATATCCATAATAAATATATTACACTATTTTCATCAATCTCCCAGCTCGAAACCATCTTCATTTTAGTATTCACTTTGGATTTTTCACGCAAAAAGAGTCCCGCTGGGTGCGAGGTGCTGTTGGTTATGTGGAATTGTAATAAGTAATCAAGACTCTGTGTATATTCCCCTTTATCATTTTGTGAAACGAGACGAGTCACTCTTTCTAAACGTCTCACTTAGCTACAGCTCATCTCTCTCTCTCTCTTGAGCGTGTTTATCACAAAGTATTAAAAAAGTGAAGTGGAGTGAGGAGAGAGATGGATATTTTTTTAGGGTCCCCACTTGGAGAAGGCTTCTTTTCGGACTCCCGGGGAGCTGAACCGGATTCCTCAAGAAGGAGAGAGAAGAGATGCGAGTAAAAAGGAGAGTGGAGCTTGTGGAGGGAAGTGTGATATGTGATGTGTGTGCTCACTGCTCGTACTTCTCTCAAGAGAGAGACTGAGTGTGTGTAAGAAAGTAACAATAAAAGTGGACAGCCGTATAATCATCATAAATGATAATACAATACAAGGATAATCACGAAAATGGACAAATATTAATATTGTGTTTGAGAAGAGATGAGAGAATGGAGACAAGTGCGGGGAGTGAGGAGGAAAATATCATCTAAAAAATCTTCCAGCTCCAACATTTCTTAAAGAGATGTTTGGCTATGGTGAGCATGTTGAGCACGCTGACTGCGACTCAAAGTGTGAATGAGATGGTCATCTCTCTGGAGTAAGTTGGTGAAGACGTTAGAAAACACTTTGGAGTTGATGTTCTCATCTTCCCTTTCTATTGTGCGAGTGTCGTCATATCTGACTTTGTAGGCGCATATTAAAGTAAGGGTGGGTGTACCGTTTTGATATCAGCTAAATGCTAAGTTGACACTAGACATTTACGGTACTCGCTTCAAAGGAACTAAGCGAGATAAAAATGTTTTCCGTTGTAATCTCAAGTGGCGGTGGCATTCATTGTGATTCGTGGGATATTACCATTTATTTTACTCAAATAAAATGTAGCATTCTGCGTCATAATCTGTAAAGACAACGTAAAAACTTTTAATTGACGGGAAGAAGAATTTGTTTTTTCATCAGACCTTTATTGATTCATTAAGGACGACACATGAGGTGCGATAGGAAACAAAACACTTTTAATAACCGTCCATATCCATTGTGCGTTTTAGAGTCTTGTTTGTATACTAATTGAACCTCGGTTGAATACTTATCGCAAGGGAAGAGGTCATGCTGTGACTTTTACGTGGACACTAAACCAAATGACTCAGTCAGGATTGTCTGTCGCATTTCCGTCCTCCGACTCTGGCTACCCATTTTTGTTCATTCATCCTTGTAAAATGTTAAGTTTAGTCTAACTCACTCTCGTGTCGCTTTCCGAAACGGAAATGAGATCGGCAGGTGGCTCAGGCTCATGACTATGTTTTTGCCAATTTGCGACAGGATAATAATAAGATTATAGGAGACCTGCACAGGTAGACACTTTTTAATTGGGGTGTAAAGTTACAATGTGTTTTTAAATTTTTTTAAAGTATGAGCTCACTCAGCTCACCATGTTGAGTACTTACTTACCTTTTTTCTCCAGTTGATTCCATTAAAACTTTTTTCAATTATTTCTCATTTTTATTGTGCATTGTTGAGTTAACAAGGCTGAATCACACGATGACGTTGTGGAGTAAACTATGGAGTTCACAAGATTTTTTTATTGAGCTTCAGAGAATTGAAGTTGAACTTGAAGTCCCTTTTTCGGAGCTCAGCTTTGAATTTAGAATTCAAGCAGAAAAGTGAATTTTTTTAGACGTTTAACACGATACTTGTAGCTTCTTATGTCAAGATAATTTTCTTATGGCTTGTTTGGTGTGGTGTACATAGTAGTTTCCTTATCATTAACAAGTCTGAAGCAAGCCTCTTTACAACTTGTTTTTCCTTCAAAAAAATATATCCTCAGCTTTTTCATTGATTATCGACCCTTGTTTGATGTTTGATTGGTTGATTGAAAGAAAATATATACATACGGAATATATATACCTTTCTTGTCTTTTACCCATAAACAATATCCCTTTTTATACCCACAAGGTGTACACGCAATACGCATCCATATCCCAGTTGGCAGTCACCTCGTCGAGTGGCGAGGGGGAAAAGAAGTAAATTAGACAAGACATGTTGAACATCGCACAGGTATTTTATAATATATGTTGCACATTTGTTACACACAATTCTCTCTCTCCGTATTTTCCCCTGTTCTTCTCCCTTTCCCTTATCATCTAATATTTTACAACGATCCAAACAGGTTCTGACATTATTGCGACAATGGAAACGGTGTGAGTGAGTTAAAATAGGGGAACCATCTATATGTCGAGCAAAGTACAATAAAAAAATGAATGGACTTCAGTATTAAATTTAGTAGCTATTTTTTTTGTTTAAAAATACAATTTTTTAGCCTGTACTCAGGTAATAAAGAGCATGTGTAGCTAGCAGATGCGGCACAAAACATAAAACAATTTCCCGGCTCCCTGGTGCGATCTGGATAGATTTAATTGCTAATTTAGAAGAACATATTTAAGAGAAGATATGTCTACGTTTTTTTTATTCTGAAGAATGATTTGTGATTTCCAAGATTAGAGTGTAAAACCATGAGAAAAAATATATACGTGGAAGCACAAGTGTTTCTCATTTTGTGGAGAAATGGTTCAATTTGAGCTTTCTTGTGTTACACAATTATTCCCCTTTATTATCAGGAAATTACCGTCATATTGTGAGTTTAATGAATCATATAAAAAAGACTTTTATGTGAAGAGACACTGTATATTATATATCCCTCCTTTGTCAAAAGGGGACAAACGAGGCATATTCTTCCTCCGGCCCGGCCTCCGCACAAGAGTAAATTAGTGCATTAAAATATACACATGTGCATGAAAATGATATTATGATGAGGCAATATAACAAGGGAATTAGAGAAAAAACTTGTTATTTTTCCTCGAAAAAAATTAGATTCCAGATAGCATAAGTCAAGTTTTTTATTCGTGGAGAGAATGACACTTAGGGGAAAACTAGTGTTCATTCTTCAATTAGATGGGCTACCCTTTGTCATTGTCATTTCTGCAGTTTTATTTTATATGCGAATTTGCTTACACTTGTTTTCAAGTTCAGATATTAAACCTCATGTGAAACCTTACTTTTTTTTGCAAAAATGCACAAGACTTTTGATGGATTTGAAACGTCGTAAAGTCAAGTTGTAAAAAGTGGGCTCCCATGATTGTAATTATTATCGCATAATGTAATTGCATGTGTGTGGCGGTGACAGAAAGGTCAGCTTCAAAGGAAATGCTAAAAAACTGTTTTCCGTGTGGGTATGCGAGGTGTAATTCTGCAAACATGATCATATAATATTAACAAACCTCAAGTTCCCTACAAATTGCATAATATTGGCAACTATTTAAAAGCATTGTTGTTGATAAGACATTGTAAAAATGAAGTTGTAATTACTCATGTAAAAACTACTAATTGCAAATAAAGACCACATATTAATTCCAAGAACGATATTGTCTAATGAACTTTTCCTAGAATTATATTCATATGCGAACTTCAACGTTCTTATTGCTTTAAAATATTTTCCATGAGATTAAGAGGAATACGTAGATCCATATTATCATAAAGGAGAACTTGCGGACTACGGCACTACGGGTTTTTGGATTTAGTGGGTTTTATTGTGAAGTAAAATATTGATTGAAACTAAAATTCGCTGACTTTCCCTTATGCATGCAAGACACACTGACCTCGTCGTCATATAAAACTGAAGTGACATATTGCTTGGAGCGATCAATTTTTCCCAAAACTTTGTCTCCAGCTGCTGAGCACTCCTAAATCATCGTGATTATCGTCATCACTGTATCGCCATCATCATTAGGCTTTTAACTAAATACACCCAATTTACATAATCCAGTTGACACAAAGAAGGCACAAAGTTTATCCATACATTTTTTATGGGAAATTTAATGTTTGTCATTTGGCTTATTTCATATTGATTTTTATCATGATTTATCATTCATTTTTTGAGTGAAACTGTCACTGTCAAGTCGATCCTCATGTGACATTAAAAACTACTCGATTTGAAAGGAGCTCATTCATGTCCAACGAATCATTTGTATAATGTTAATCACATCCTCGATTCCACGGCTGGAGGTCACTCATCGTTAACCCCTTTTAAGAAAATTATAATTATTGAGAACAGCAGATATGACATTTTTTGAGTGAGATAAAAAAAGAAGTGGAAACTGGAGGAATCGAAGGCGAAGTTTTTATTACGAAGATAAGGATAATTATTATTGAGATTTTCTCTCCAACTAATTACACATTCATTTTCTTGTTGATTCCAAGGGAAAAAAACTGTGAAGCTAAGTGGCTCAATATCTCCAGAAATTCATCGTTTTTAAATGTGTTCAGGAGAAGTCAACCGTGACCTTTTCCGCCACATTAGACCCTCGTAGAAGGAGTAATAAATTATGATTTAACTGCTTTTTAAAAACTTTTGATTACCAAATGGGCCACATCACACACACACATGGACATGCACTTGGGTAATTTCAGATTGGAACTAATTGAATATTCTTGTTTTGGTAGTTTACTACTCAATTTTCTCTAATTTCAGCACAAAATTGTAATGCTCTTTGTCACCCAAAAATATATTTAAGCAAGTCCGAAAAGTCCAGTGGACTTTGAGATTTTGGTCATTGATTACCAAATTTTAGTATTCTGAACCCAGCAAGATGATCAAAACTTATCATACAAGCTAATCGATAATGAGAATAAAAATAAGAAGTTGAACCCAATAAAATAGAAATTGTGATAAAAACGTATTAAAATTGGTATATCAGCTCAGGATGTTATACATCCCATAAATCACACAAGGCAACTCGATGTTTTCATCATGGCTAAATTTAGAGAAGGAAATTGTATGTGTTCTGCTGCTGCTCATTCAATATTTTTGATGGAAATGAATGATGTCATTCACAAAGTCACAAATAGATGAGATGCGACATTGATAATGACAAATATGGCTTGGGCGTGTGTATTACGGAAGAAAGAGAAAAATAAATATACGTGTGCTTATAACAGTTTGACCTGGGACATTAGCGAGACAACTCCGCATTCATCTGAAACATCACGCACGCATCATCACGACGACTCGCAAGATAACCTGAAAGTGCTTTTCTCAATAATTATTGATTAAAATAATTAGTATCCTTTTAAACAAACACAAGTATTCATTTTCTGCATAAGAATTCGCACTAGCTAAAACGGCGAAGCAATTACATCATCGATGAAATCATCCCAAACACTTTCATCCACCGTCGGACCGTGATTAAACTTGTATTAAAAAGATTACGCTCACAGGTCTGGTTGACTTCTCTCTGGAATCTGGACTCTCTTGTAGGACTGGAGAATGTGTAGATGCTAATAAGGCGCTTTCTTGCTTTATTAGACTCTCCATTATCGTTATCAAAAAAGAATCATTTCATGCTGGCCCGTCGTTAAAAGATGAAAGAATGTTAACTGGCACAGGTTTCTCCGTGCGCCAGCGCGACTTGAGAGTGTTGTTGATGTTGAGAAATGAGCCGTTTCCTATTCAAATTATTTTCAAATTATTCATTTTAACTAACTAACCGTTTTTACTTCGTGTCGAGATGGAGAGACAGAGGGGGAAAATATGTGTCTTGCATGATGCTCGCATGATGAGAGTAATGTGTTATGAAGAGGTTGTTGTAGGTGGTCATGCTACAAGCATATTATTACATTTTTTCTCCGTTAATTATTTGTACTTTTCATGTAATGACTCCAACTCTGACTCCAACTCCGCCAGTTGCAGAGCTTCCTTCAGGTGCACATATGCACACGAAATGTTGACTGACAGAGAAAAAGCTGCTGTTTTGAGGAAAATGAAGTACAGGAAAACCAGCTATTTTTATGCTAAAAATGTGTGTATGTAATGTACAACTGTGCACACACCTGAAAATTCTACACACACACACACACTTGAGAACTTATTTTTTTCTACAAAAACGTCTGCCATGCCATGAAATCCATGAAAATGATTGTTATCAGGAGATTGATCCAATTTAAAATAATTTTTCAATTGCTACTTGCTTACACTCTTTTTTCTTGGCAGACAGTCTCGTGTGAGTCTAAATATGCTTTCCTCATAACCAAAAAGGGATTTTTTTCTATAAAAAAATACCCACGACAGGGGAAAATAAATAGCTATCTTTCCATCGAGGAAAACATATGGATCAAGAATGCAATTACATTAATTGCAATCGGAGAGAAAATAATTGTACTTGTCAAAAATAATATTAGAGTTTTGTACCCTCTTGACTTGACTTGACTGCTGTCTTGTGTACATAAGGCTAAATTCCCAATTTGCATATACATCAATCCTTATTATTTCACGGTCTCGTGATGTGCTTTCCTCTTAAAAATAGCTAAGTACTGTGAGGAGCACAAACAAACAATTTCTTTTCGTGAGAGCTCGAGTTGTTTTTATTTGTGTAGAGAAAACATGGAATTAAATTGCATGTAATAACACTAAACTACAGTGGCAACCCTCACATTAGGAACAGTTCCACAAGATGATTATGCAAATACTCAGACCAGAAGCTTTCTTGCAATTGCAAAAGACTTCTGCAATTGATGATGAGGTTGATTTGATTGTAGGGTTCGATCCACATCCAATCCAGTCTCCCATCTTCACCAGAATCAAGATGATGATCAGAAGATGTTCATCATCAGCTTATTTCGCCTTATCCACATAAATATTTTTTTATCTTATTCCTGATACTCGCCTTGCGTCACTTTGTCTGCTCTTGTCAGCCTGCCAGAAAAAAAACGAGAACTCTTCGTCCATCCACATAAAGGTCAGCTTCTGTCTTCTCTCGCTCGCATAAACTATTTTATGTGCACAAAACTCTCATCACTTTTAATGCAAATGGTCAATCAAATGGCAGTCATGTGGTTCTGGTGGCTAGTGACTCTACATATAACTTTTTTCTGACAGAAAAAAAATCTGTTTCAGATCACATCACCACCAGCATTTATATTCTTATTTCTATTAAACATTTTTTTTCAAAATCAGGTTTCCTCTTCTCATGAGATGTTAACAAATTCAGCAAATTACCAAGCAATTAATTAAAATTCAATATAATATTTTATCCAACCAAGAAAGCCAAGAACCATCCATAGATTTCTTGAGGATGCCGTCATCAGTTCAAGATTCAAGATAGCAACAAGCTTTAAAAAACAAGAACCTATCGGTGTACGCTTGAGTGAGTAGCAATGAGCAGACAACACCAGTAATTTTAATGACTAAGGATACATACAAATTTTTTCCCTATCCGCTGATCATAATCATTATGATGATGATCATTTTTGAATCATGGCAGGCTAGAAAATTTTTTGTGATGTGGATGGCATTCCTCTGAAAAATAAAATGCATGCTCTCCGCATAAAGAGCCCTGAAGGGCTTCATTTGCTGTCATGAAAGTATGCATTTTACAACAATAATCATCATCATCATCCCCATCAGCGCACCAATAATGAATAATATTATTAGCGATTAATAGCAGCAAAAAACATTTAAATGGGGAGAGCTCTCTTCATACATTCTCTCTGACGAAACGAAATGTAATATAACGAGAAGGTTATCATTACCGAGTTCTGGACTTGGTGTTTTTTTGAGAAAATTTTTCTTTCGCGCAGCTGAAGCCTGCATTTAGTCACTGAGCACTGGTTTTTGAATTCAGCGTCACGTACCTAATTTCATATTATTGGCACATTTGAATTGATGACGAAAGTATACGTTTCGCATTAGAACCGGTGCAGAGATACACATATTTTTTTCTTCCCAAAGGGGGAGGTTCCCTTTGGAGGAACATTACAAGAGGAAAAGTAATAATTATAATATAAAATGTAATGTAATTGCAGTTTGTGCTCACTCACTCATTTCGACTCAGTTTTGTAGCACTACTCAATAATTATCTGTTGTTAATAATAATCCACTTTAATTACTATTTTTCAAATGGACCAACGCAAGAAAAGGGGAAGCAGCCCAAGAAAAAGTTTTCGCTTGAAAACGAAACGAAACTCAGGTGTAAGGTATGTATCAGTATGACAAGAGATTCTCCATATGCAAGCTTCAAACTTGCGAAAAAGTTGACGTGGCTCTGAATTTTTCGCCTTCTCCTAAAAGTATAATTACGGTTAAGGATTTTCACGAAGCTTACAATTAGCGAAATAGTATCTTGTTATGTAACATCCTCGTATGTATGTATATGATGTTCCTTTTATTGATAAACTGAGACTATGTAAGAAAATCGGTAATGAATACTTTGACAAGAGAGAAGAATTGGAGGAGAATACTTGGTATTTTGTGGATGGAAAACAGACAAGCCAGATGGGCACACACACACACGCAAAACGATTATGTTAGGTTGGTAGTATACCTATGGAAAACCTGATTACTGATTACATTTTGTATGTTCCTCGTAATAGTATAATCGTATCTGGTATTAGTAGCTGTTATTATTGTTATTACGATTATTGGGGAAGAGCATCATCATCACAATTATTACATTTTAGCGTATGCATTACCTCCGCTTACATATACAGACTTGTTCTCATTTTTTCCCCTTTTTGGACAGAAGAAGTGAGTCGAGTGCAAAAATCTTGTTTCCAGTCCATCCATGACTCTTTTTTCCACAGACTTGTTCCAGAGAGAGAGAGAGAGGTATGTTCAGTGTGCATTCCATTTCTCAACTTTTTATTTTATTATCTTGACTCGATCATGAAAATACGTTTTTATATGCATCCTCCACCACAACGCAACACACTCGTCATCGTGTCCAGAATAATGTATTGCGTACGGAGTGGAAGGGAAGGACATGCAAGAAAAACTTGTTGAAGAATATAAGAAGCTCCGGCTCTAATGTTTTTCTTCGTGCCTTGTATAAATGCCTATTAAATGGACATAAAGGGAAAGTTGAGAAGACGTCGCCTTTTTGATTTGCTGCCTCATTTGAGAAAGGGGATAGCTCCTCATATATTTTAATTGCTCGACATAAATTCACTTTGTTCGTGTGTTACTCGTTACTCTAGATCCTTGTCTCTTTGCTTTGATTCACGAAGATGGCCAATATCCCCTCGAAAAAATATTCATCATACGCCTTTTTCGCCAGGTGAGTGAATCCTACAACAGAGATAATATTTCAGCAAAGCTGACAACACACAATCCAAACAGATGCAGGCTTGATTTACATGTGTGCATATATGCATACCTAAGCTTAGATTTTTGTCCACAAAAGCAGAGGCATATCATCTTCAGTTTCAGTTCACAAAAAAAAATCTCAAAGAGAATCATGATCAGCTTTTGGCTAACTTGTTTTTTTTCTATTTAAAATATAAAAAAATTCACCACTGTCTCAGAGTCTGGGAGAACTTCACCTTCAGTCATCATCTGAAAGCTTCCCTCATCTCAGCTCAATTACATTAGATTAATTTACGTACATTTACATTTCATTACTCATTACATGCCAACCTGCCAACAGGAACATTGGCCGTGAGGTTTCAACTCAACTCACTGAGAGAAGTTGAGCTGAAGGAGAATGCGTGCAAACATTCATTTCACTTCTAAAAAAGCTCATGCTGCTGATGTTGATGTGTTGAACACTTCGTAACCCTTTCTCCATTATTACATGCAAATCAATGTGAAAACTGGTAATCCTTTTTTATGATCCGTCTTTCGCTGCTCCTGCCTCCTTCTTCCTTCTTTCATGGTGGTGCGGTGTGTGATGTGATGTGCACCTTCTAATGATTATATTTATCTTGTATGGGATGAGAAAACGTTATAGGAAAATGGAATATTATTACTCATATATTTCTCTATCAAGATCAATTCAGATCGTGTGTATCGTCACAATTTTATTGTTCGCGAAAAAAACCTAATCGCATCGGAGGAGCTACGTTTTTACTGCTTCGGAGGATGGCGATCAGATGAGCATGATCAGACAAGTCATCCATCTGTCCGAAAGAATTATCCGAGAAGTCATGAATATGTAAATTGCTAGCATCAGCTTCGACTTGGATTTGGTTTTGTTGGGACAGAGTTATATTTTCATCCCGAGCCAATTCAATACTAACGCAGGCTGCATTGCACCGTTTTATGGATGCATTGGGTATACATATGCTTTATACTATATCCCTCATGTTCCTTTCCCCCTTTTGGCACAAAACAGTTTTCAAATGAGGGTTTGTTGCGTTATGTTACATGAGGCGTGATATGTCAGTGCCATTGCTATTGTCAGTGTCAATCTCAGTCAAGCAATCATTCATTCACACTCTGCACACATTTATACGAGTTTAGTTTCGAGTGTAATACTTTTACTACTACGCTGGTTAGCCTCAACTCAATAACCAATTTTTAGTCGAGGGGAATGAATGAAGGCGCACACTCGACTCAGACCAATCCTACTTTTTCTGATGCCAAATTGCTCCCAAAGGGGAAATCCACTTGTATGTATGCGCCTTAAAAAATTTATATATTGAAAACCGTATGCGACACAGTAACAAACGCACATTAAATGCAATCAAGTCAGAAAGGCGCGTATGAGCAGAGTCGAAAATTGTGAATAAAAATGGGCAATTTTTTTGATAGGGAAAAAATGAATGAGAGTGTTTGTGAGTCTCTGACCACAATATGCATGTATACAACACGAAACAAGACAAACAGAGGAAAAATATAAATGTGCGATGAGGAACAACGGTAATTATTCCATCAAGTGAACAAGCTCGAGCTTTTTGGACGATAAAGTTGAGGCTACTCAACTTCACTTCACGGCGAGAGGAGCAAAACGGATGTCAGATGTAATGGGGAATAAAGTGTGGAGTCCCATGACGATGGTGGCATCGAATAAGCTCTCTTTTCTCCAAAGCTCGGAGCTGTGCAACAAAGAGTGGATGGACGAGAAAGGAACATACGCACAATTTACCAGAGGATGGAAGAACACGCATAAAAATCATAATACAAAGTGAATGAATAATGCCCTCAATGAAGTATTTATGACTGAAGGGGAGGTATCTTCTCATATCCTCATATAAAGCATGCATTTAATAAGTGAGCCTCTGCTTATATGCAAGTAATATGTTTCCAAGCTTCTCCTTTTTTGAGCGAGCTGAATGAAATGCAATTGCATTTCACTCATGGAGAGGAGCACAGTGCTTTTGATGTAGTCAGCCTATTAAGATTACATGATGATGTGATGCAACTGCAACTCATCGTTATCATCAGTAAACATGTAACTATTACTCACAATTGTCCATATAATAATATCATCTCTAAGCTTTTGCTACTTTTTGCTACTTCTCGTCCAGCCTAAAAAGGACTATACTACTACTGGACTGGAGAGTGAAGTACTCTTTGGACTATTATTACTCTCATACCCAATCTACCAAGTTTAGCGTATCTCTAACAAGCCTGTAATAATAGTAATAATCCTTGTAATAACAACGATGTTGAAAAAAGCTGAATAATAAAAGGCATAATAATGCTAATGCTAACTTGTTTTTTTTCTTCTCTTCTCTCTTCTGGAAAGTTGCTCATTGTGATTACTAAACTTCACAGGAATAGCAACAAAAGAGAGCTCTCTTCATTTTCACATTGCATCAGTTGCACTCGCCCGTAATTTATTGCATGCAGACGTCCATCCTCACGTGAGCATTTTGAAAAGTAGGTTTTCCCTCAATGGAGCTACATAGATGCTCTCCTCTCCTCTCCAGCTTCCAGTTAAGTTTCCCTTTTTTGTGAACGCTAAATGGTTGGCTGACGCTGGCTAATATGAAAATGTGCTTCTGTCGTGTAGTTTAAAGAGGAGAGGGGCATATATGATGATCATCATCTCGCCGACTGCCACTTACTTGCTCACAATCATTATCTTCAACTATTATAATATACACAAGAAAATTATTATTTGGAACAACGCAGATTACCATCTCTCTCCATCCCGTCCCGCAAACTGGACTCGACTTGGCATAAAGATGCTGACAGCATATCTCCATTGTTATTCATACGACTGCTGCACTCCCTCTCCCTCTCTCGCCTTATCTTTTATTCAGACTAATTTCCTCGCCATGTGAGATTGGAATTGGCAGAGGGAAGAGTTTAAAGAGTTAAGTTAAGTGGCGAGTGGCTTTTGGCTTTCCTATTTTTTTGCTGGTCATCATCAAGCTCGAAGCTATATTTAATGATGCACTTTTTTTTCAAAAACTTTGTCCAGCTCAACACAACGCATCCAATCTTTATTATTTAAGAGAACAGGGGAGACCAACCCCCTGCCAAAACCGTTTCACCTTTAAACTCATTCAATGTGCATATCCTCGTCCTTTTCTCCAGCGAGTAGAGCAGACCTCATGCTCATATCTGATCATATCATAATCATTGTATCAATCCAATTTACATACTTTTATATACTTTCCTTCTTCTCAGAGAGAGAGAGAGAAAAAAAAACTGGTGCTTGTTATCTCATAAAATAATAATTTTACAAATAAGAGGAATATCTAATAAATAAAAACGCTCAACTCAGCTCACGAAAGCTATATACTCCGTCGTTTACAGCTTTGAACGTTGTGTATTGTATATTTTGTATTATTACTGCTGCCGTAACTTGAGAAAAGTATATACCATTTTGTTCGGATACAAATTTCCTCTCTCGAGTTGTTAGCTATTTCGTTTGTAGGAGATGAAAGAGGAGGCCATTTAACGCCCTAGAATATCATTAAGTATTCAACATGACTACTCTCCCTTTGATAATCGGAATGTGCATGAGGTGACCTCTGTAATTTTCTCCAAATACAAAATAAAAACTCATCCGTCTATTTGGGAACTTTGGTATTTCAGCTACTGGACAGATATTAAAATAAAATCCCTTTTGTTCATGTAAATACACACAATTTGCGTCAGCTCCACAAGCTTCCTTTTTTGGGCGTGAAAAAGCAAGATGAGACAAAGAGTGTGGAAGGAATTTTGATGGGGATGAATACCAATCACATATCACATCACTCTAAAATTATTTAATGGAAGTGCAATCCTCGTATGATCTTAGGTAATGTTGTCAAAGGCAAGTAGATATAATTACTGATCCACGGCAGTCGTCTTCATACTTCGAAACTCAAAAATCTTGTCTTATCTTATAAGAAACACTAATCGCTTTTTGCACATTTTGACGTCGATGGCGGATTAAAAAATTACAAACGGCGATTATTAGATTGGGGATCCGAATCGGAAGAAGTTAGAAGTATGCGTACATTTGGTGGAAATCAGCATAACCAGTATACATTATGCAGCTACCGATTCTGTTTAATTATTCTTGTAACAACTCCGCACGTATTTATCACGCTATTGTATGCATTCAAACCTTGCAAATGACCACTTTTTTGTTCTTTGAAGCTGTTGTTGAGCTCGAAGTGTACACAGCGAAAACAGTCAAAGCATCTTGGTAAGCCTGGTGCTCTCTTGTCAAAGAGAAACATCATAATCATCTGTGTACATCGTAGTCATCGCTAAATTCATTGTGACAATGCTCAAGTGACAGCCAACTGATGTATTGTTCTATTCAAAGAGTGAGCATAATGGAATTAGCTTGTCCGCGCGTCTTCTTTCTCTGAGATCCATTCTTTTTTTATCGTGTAATTCCCTCTAATTTCCCTGTTCGATTGGATCTGCGAGCGGGTAGCGAGTGTGCGCTTTGTTGTAATTACTCCTTACGTCCATATTACCAATTACCTGTCGAAGGCGACAACAATGAGACAATGAGTTCCTGCCATATCGAGTTTTGTACGTATCCTTTAACACAATCTGCGTTCTTTCATTTGAACTTCGAACCTCTTGTAGCACTGTCACTGCAGCATTCATTTCAAATAGAGACATTTACCTTGTTTATTTTAAGGTTTCCTAAATTTCTCATATAAAAAATTTCCCAGAGTAGTTGAGTGATACATACAATCAGTAGCAGTCATATATGTAACGCATAATACATATTTAAGCTTGAACAGAGAATGAGTTTTTGGATAATTCAGCTTCCTGACAATTACCACACGATGAACCTTTGGCCGAGCAATGTACGCAAAGCATCAAATGAAACAACACGATTACACAAGTCAGACCCGAATAATGCGATAAACGAGTCATTAATTTCATCAAATTGTCCAATCCAATCTAAATCCTTATTACAACAACAAAAAACAAGAGAGAACACGAGCAGGTGCATTGATGGCTGACCCAGACTTGATAGGTTCAGTAGTCCAGTCTCACTGACATTCACACACAATACAAAGTATATCGATAAAATTGTGTAATGGAGAATTGGAAATGAGCAAACCAAACCACTTCTTCTAAACAGCCTTGTTGACATCAATTACAGTATTTGTAAATCGTATATTAAAAACACGATCGACTTCACCCTGAAAAGATGGCGAATATGATAGAGTCAATATATAAAGTGTAATGAAGGTGAAATGAGCATGATCTCATTTAAACTCCTCTTTCCTCCACACCATCATCCTCACGTTCAAACACAATCATCTCACTCGGAAGGAATGCGGTTTCAAGTTGAATTTTATGAATCCTCGCGTAGCTATCCATATGCTCTGGTTATCCTCCGCGAGCGAGGCGAGCCCAATTTGAATATATATTTTTTGAATGACTGACTTGAATGAACAAAGAAGTAGGTAATAATATTTGAAATGGGAAGGAGCTACGAAGAAGAAAAACTGGAACAAAACTTCGGACGGAGAGAGGAAGCGATATATGAGAAAAGAGTTTTTGAGTAAAATGTGAATATGAGGCGCACATACCTTTTGTTTTCGCTATCCCACATGGTCCAAATACGACGGGATAAGGAGGAGGAGGAGGATAATTATTAGTTAAACATTTATTTAGGGTGTAATTTATTTTGATCGTAATTTAAACAATTGTTAAGAGGTCTGACTTGTCTTAAGGTGCCTTAATTTATAAATAATGTGGAATGGGGTGGGAAACCGGTTTCCTCTCTTCGAGCAGCGAACTTATCTTTTTTTTATTATTATTTCATATGCACAGGGAATAATATGTCAGTAGTGGGTTGAAGGAAGAAGGTAGGAACGAAAATACGAAGAAAAGAGAAGTGAAATAAATGTGATGCATACCTTCATACCTCCTTCTCCATAACTAATACAATAATAAACCTTCATCATCTCTCTCGCATCCCATCCCAGCCACCATCCATTCACAATTTTCATATACTCAAAATGAAAAATGAACTTGGGCACTGTCTTTTCTTTGTGAGGTTGGTTTTCTTTTTCAAGAAAATATATAAGCTCATCCATATCGCAGTTGCTGCTGGCTGTAGCTTCTCTATCTCCAATCCCCATCAGAAGATGTGAGCACATCGCATCATCATCTTGATACATCTTCCCTTCTTTTTTTCTTTCTTCATCATCTTTTTTACCCTTAAAATGTGCTCTAAGTAATCATAATATTATACCTTTTCCCTCGTTTAGCCCTCCGCGTCCAGGCGCACAAAAGATATTCATCGGGATTATCATCACCAAACAATTTTTATGAGGAGAGCTTTCAGCTTCACCTTTCACAAATACAAATCTATCGTCGTCGTGTACAACGCCTGTGGCATCATCGGAACCGACCATTAAACGATTTTCATCAAGAAAGAAAAATTCTCCAGTCAAGTCCATTCCAGTCCTCCCTGGAGAAAAAAAAATTCTGCACAAGGAGATGCAAAATCTCATCAAGAATAAATTTTATCTATATGCAGATGAGGAAAAGAGGAACATATGTCAATAATAAAAATCGAACATGACATGGAAATGTGAAGATGATCATCAATCAGTTAAGATGATAATAAACTAGTTCAAGATTAGATAAAAAATATATATGTGCTTGTGACGAGCATAAAAATATATTTGTTGCGAGCATAAATCAATCCTCTAAATTATTCCTTGATTGGTGTTTAAAAATAGAAAAAAGGGAATGAGATGATGAAGCCACTTGTTAAAAAAGGGCAAAATAATACCTACTTCTTGTTCGCTCCTCGAGTGGATATATTTTTTATGTGGACATTGGGAGCCCTGTTGTTATCTTGTTATCCAGTTAGGAGCTATTAACTTTTTTTAATGCTTTGTGTTAGCTGCTGAGGTGTACACGTCTTACCATGGGTATACATATATCATTCCTCATTCATTATACTCACCTTCTCGCTCTCATCGGCAACTTTATCTACGCGTGTAAAAAAACTTCCTCTCGAAACTAGTGTGGAAGAGATGTGCCACGTTAAAATTCTCCTAAACTCTCTTAAATATTTCCTTTCCAATGTGCGTGTGTGTTGTACCAAAGGTTTTGTTCAAAAGTCATAAAACAAGTGGAAGAAAATGAAAAGTTTTCTTTAGAGGAGAATCCATGTCATTTCCTTAAACTTCCCTAATAATATCCCAACGCATATTGTAATTTTCATACATGGACATTGTTATTAGGTATAAATCCCAGACCAAAAACTGTCTGTCAAATTGTAAATTGTACAAAATTGGTTTGCTTCTGACTTCTGAACCAGTGCCAACTCCAGTCTCAAGTTCCCCTGAAGAGCTCACTACCAACAAAGCGTATCGAACGCGTACCGCATATAGTACACACGTCCACGTACACCTCCACAAAAGAAGGGAATCAGCAGTTGCACAAAAGTAACAATGGACACCAAAGACTTGAATGAATACTGGCAAAGCTCTGCTTGCTTCAGGGAATGAGCAGCCTTACATTATTCTTGTGTGCAAAGACGGAGAGAGAACACCGTCCAAGAGAAGTACATATATAACATTCCAGGGTGAAATAACAAGTTGCTATATTACTCAAGGAAAAGTGACGGTGGTGATGATGATGTGTCTTGTTTTTCTTCTTCTTCTTCGCTGACTTGTTCCTTCAAAGCTGCAGCAACAACTCCAAAGAACCCGCATGAATTCCATTATGTATGCTTCGCAATGGGAAATGGACACGTACAATATTATTATTGTCTTTGCTCACAATGCAGACACACTATACCACACCACATGAAAGAATGGTATATATCTATGAGGATGACTGTTGTGTTGCGGTAGAAGAAAAGGTGAGTTAGTGAGCGTTATCCTATTAAAGCTTTCTTTTTTTGGGTATGGAATCCTCTTTCATTTTTGCTGGCGATGCTAAAAAGTAGCAGTAAAAGCGAATTGCCATATTTATTTTATAGTTCTCTCGTTAACTACACACAACTCAGCGGATACTATTACAGCATTACATGTGGGATTGCATTCTCATCACACCATCTCCAAAAGAATATGTATATCTCATCTCTCAAAACTCTTACTCAAAGGATTAGGTCTTCTGAAAGGAAAACCAAGATTATTATTGATACTTTAAGACCTCCTCCTCCTCGTTTTTCACTTGAGAGAAGGACTACATTGTTTTATTGGTTATGTGTGACATGTGTAAATAAGGATGGAAATGAGATGGGAGTATATACGATTATATAACTTATATATCTAAGCATGTGTAAGGTAAGGTGAGTATATGCTCATATAGTGGCAAGTGTGCATACCAATCAGGGGGATAATTTACAACCGCAAGACAAGCAAGGTAGTGAGAGAGAGAGAGAGAGAGCAGGAAAGTCAATATAAATATAGACTTGTTTTTTACAAGTATACAGAGATTCCTAATTTTCATCCCATGTCCCATAAAAGAATATATGGGATTTGTTCATAAAGCTATTTAACGATACTTAGCGAGATGGTGTTGCACAAACCCCTTTTACAAAGCTTCTCGTGTTTTACATTTTGAAAACTTTGCTGGAACCACGTATTCTTTCGCAGATGCTAGATGAGAATGAGAGTCATAAATATCTTTTTTTATAAATGAAACAATGCTTAGCATTGCACAAAAATCGTAATGCCTCAAGACACAAAATGATTCTACCGAACCACTTATAGGCCAAAAAGTTTTCCATAATGAAAGAAGCGATAAAAAAAACTAGTCATACATTTAAATATATTTTTCGTGCACAATTAATATCTTAGACGAATTGCGCAGAATTTTTCTTCCTGGAGAATCTTACCTTTTGGCTATAATTGCGATTAAAAATGGTCATAAGCTAGGGTGATGGATGTGAGTTGTGAAGCGAAGTGGATGTCAAGTGTCCTCGAATCACAAGACAAGGTGTGCATGCAACAGTGTGTGTCCTGTCCTGTCGTGAAGGAATGCTCATTCCCTCATGTGTGACTATTTTTATGGGACTTTTATGAGTCTATCAAAATATACAAAAACAGCAAGAAAAAACGATAAAAAAGGGGAAAAGACCAAGGCCAGGCAATTCTTTGAATAAATATATGCACGCATAAAGTGACATTCCTTATAAGAGGAATCACCCAAAAGACTGAAGTGACCACAAGACATATTCCACAAAGTATTTTCCAAAAATGTTAATAAATGTTGCCAAAAAAGAGACTTGAAGAGAGAGAAACTGTCTTCGCTTTATTTTAGACACGACAAATAAGCATAAAGTACAAATAAACTGTGTAAATTATTAATAGCCGAAAGACACAAACCACTTGTAAATGCATACATGCATAAGTGGACACATGAACATGTCTATAATGTCTAGACGCATCATCACATATTTACAAAGGAACATTAGAGGAAAAGGAGAAGAATGCGAGAGTCATATAGGAATAATTAATTATCATTGTAATCATGTCAAGCTGAAGGAAAGGGCGGACACTGATTACCGACAAAAATGTTCCTTGGTTTCTTTCGGAGTAGATGCATAAACTAGTTGAAGCTTTTGTAACTAATCCCACCATGTGAATATGTTCTCCAAACCCCTAAACATAATACCAAGACCATCATGCTGGACAATTATTTATCTAATTGACAACTGTTGAATTAGATATAAAATATATATTTGTTTTAGCGTTGAAACTATTCCACACCGAAATATTGTGTTATTAATCTTGACCACAAAAAGTTCTCCTTATAATTCCACCTACCCAGGGTCACTAGTTTTTATGGTCAAAGAATCTCAAAAGTTTTACCCGAACAGTATTTATAAAACATAACTTTCATAAAATTCACTCGCCCACCATTTCAAGACCTTTTCAACCGTCACTCGATCATCATTATTATTGCCGATGACAGAGAAGGCGTATTAAGATCACGCTGATCTGATATCGCTTACATACACACATGTAGCCCCACATTCGAACGAAATGCTCTTTAAGAAAATGATATTCCATTTAACTCACAAATTAGCCACTCATTTCATTCTCCACTCCACGGCGGTTTGTCCCTTGTCATATTATCCATTTTATTTCGCGATGATTTGCAAACATGTGCGCTCACTAGCTTTGCTCCTTCAATTAAGGTGTGTTCCCCATTGTTCTCTCAAAAATAGTAATGAGTTCAGTGTCAGATGTGAGATCATCGTAAAAATGACCGGCCAGAAAATAAAGTCATGTTTGGGCGCTGATGCTGACTGTAAAGTAATACCCTCAGAAATGTTTGCCAAGCGAGAATTTAAAGGTTTGAAAGGATATTTTCGTTTCTCTCTTTGTTTTCCGTGACAGATGACATGAGCGTGTAATTTGTTACGTGATATGTACATAATAATGTGACAGTGATTTGAATGCAAGTTTTTTTTTCGTTAAAGAAAATTATGCTTATTACACAAACTATTTACTCCACATTGTAAAAGAGTATAAAAGTATAAAAGAGAATCCGACAATGTCATCTCATTCTTTTGTTGGGGGGAGGGGGTTGATCAAGAGATCACGATCATCGGGCGATGATTGAAGGAAAGTCAAAATGAAAATGAAAACGTTACACGAAAGATCCAAGGTGCTTGCGCATTTTTTCCACCTTTCCAATCCAATATTGTGTGACATGCCCTTTTATGTCAACACTCAAGAATTTTATTCTAATTTCAATCTGCAAACATGTGTTCACATTATTCCTATTGTTTCAGCGAAATCCATTTCAAACGAAGCAAAAAACTGATACTCTTTCTTGTCAACGTATCATGTGAGCTAAATGAGTACATGTGTTGAGCAACGTAGAGCATTTATGTTAATGAAGAGATTTTGTTTTGGGAGGAGGAAAAATATCTACAAAAATAGTTGACAAGTACAAATAGCCCTTTTATATTATGTTTTTATCTTTTATGAACACAAGCTTTCAGTTTGAGATAAAGATATAGGGTCAAATAATTCGAGCAAAAGTCTACGAGAAGATGTTTAATAGAGGCGGCAGGAGAGCAGAGAGAGAGAGAGAGAGAGCTTCTAATGAGGAAAAAATTGGTAAGTTGATACAAAAGACATAGTTTGAAATACAAGTTCATAAATAAAAGTATAGAAAATGAAGAGACATATAATGTATAACAAGTACTAGCTGCGAATGGTACAAACTGTCACATAAAATTGATAGGGTTAGTAGCTGGCCAAAATGACTCGTGAGATGAAGTGAAGAAACACGGATATTTTATATAAATGTTTTGTGGAGGGGAAAGGGTTAGCGGAAATATATGTATGAGCGTTTAATAAGACATGACAGTTGTGTGAGCAAGTTAATAAGTTTTCCGAACAGAAGTGCACACTGCACACAGTGTGCACAGCGAGAGTCAAAGGCAGACTTTTTTTACGGAGTCAACTTGTCAACCAAAAGAATGAAAACAATAACAACGGGAGCAGAGAAAGAGAGAGACATAAAATATGGTTTTATTTTTATGTATGAAAAAAGCGACTTTAGTTTACTATAAGCAATATATGTCGTATGAAAGATCATTAAGAATAAAGAAACAACCTGTAAAATGCAGAGAGAGATGCACAACCTGTTTTCTTTTCTTTTTATTCTTTTTAGTAAATATCTGCTCTAAAATATTGGGTAATTTATGATGATGACGGGGAAGAAGAGAGGAAAAATTCCTGCCACCGTCATGACTTTCAGTTTGACAAGTTATGCAGTAAAAGTGTACGTTTTTGCTCCGAATCACTGGTTTTTATGTGTCAAAATAGTCTCTGGCTAAAGTGTCACTGTTCCAACTGGGAGAAACCTCGGGAGAAGGAAAATGACTGACTGATTATGATTGTTGTGAGAGTGACCATCGTCAGCATCAAGTTGGAGATGGAGGATGGATATATATTTTTTTTACGAGAACCTGAGTTGCATTCACGATCTTCAAATAAAGTAATAATATCCACCTGGAGAGAGAGATGAGATGAAGATTATCGTTGGATAAACATGGACAAAAAAACTCGGTTGGATGTTGGATCTACTGGACCCTCTGGAACATAATATAGTTTTCCCTTCCATCATAAAATCTTCAAATGACGAATATTTTTTTTATATTCCTTTCTCAAAAGTATCATTAGCGATATGAATAGAAGGAAGATGGTAGTGGTATACGAAGAGGAATCTTTGAAAAATACATTATTTATTATTATTATTACATTATTACGCACTTGAAATTCTAATTACTTGCTATCAATCTACCTCGTTTTGACATGTTGACTGACATTGGCATATTATATGCTTTAATATTCCTGAGGCGAAGAGGCTTTAGAGTTTAGAGAAGCGAAAGGAATCGTATCGTGCAAAGCTCAAAACCAAATGCAGTGCACAGTGCACATCTTTCATCTCTCTCTCTTGAAAATGTTTACTCATTAAAAGTTAAAGCTACCTTTTTAACCCTTTACCTTCATCCTTTGTGTACCCCTATGAGAATTTTTGTAGACACGGGCTATCTGTCTTTTAAAAAATGACTTTAGCTCAAGCATCATCATCATCATCGTCATCTTTCTCTCCTCATCTTGTTATGTATCTACCTAATCATCATTTATTTTTAATGTTATTATCATTAGACGATGTGACTCTTCGAGATTGACTACAATTTTTTTCTCTCACTAAGGTACTTACAAACATAAACACAAACACGTAACGCTGAATATTCATATGGGAGTATACACACACACAGTGGACAAGAAAACAGTGATCATAACGAAGGAGTAATCAGTCAAGCCAAGTCAAGACTGTGAAGGGAAGGATGACGCATGACATGAGTGAGATGATGCTTTTTTATGTGCGTGTGTTATGTCCTGTACTTTGTTCATAAGCTGTAAGGAGAAATGGAACACTAAATGTGTGATAGTGGCCGGTCGTTATCGTCAGATTAGCGTTTTTTCACATCACTTTCAGTTCACAACAAAAATTCACAATTTGGAGCCCTCTCCTCCATCCTCGCCAATGCATGCTTCCACTTTGTCTATGAACTTCACATAATTTTTATATCTCAAAACTTTAAAGCATGTCTAGCGTAGATACGATACAGGAAGTGTTCATAAACCTTATATATTCCGCACACCTCATGTGTCCAGTCTCAGTGCATTAGTCAGACTGGGCAAGCTTCAAGTTTATGAACATCCGAAAATAACATACATCTGCTCTCATCTCTGAGTACTCTTTTCATAAAAGTTGCGTAAAATAAAATGTACCCCCAAGCAAGAAAATGTCTAGCCCATCCAATACAATTTCATCTCCTTTCCCCGTAAAAAATATGTTGTTTATTACATTATTTCGCCCTCATTAATATCCTACCTGCTGGTGAGGTAACACCTTTTGTTCCATTTCAAATGCTTCTCGCAAAAAATTGATCTCCTCCTCTCAGCGTTTGGAGAATGTGCGTCCTGCATTCACAAAAAGTTTTCCGCTATTTCATACAGGAAAATACGATTATGGATTAGTCATTCATTAGGAAATTTTTTACAAGGTGTGCACTGCTCTATGCTCCCTCGTCTAAACCTAAATCTAGCTTCTAATACGTAACAATGTTAGTTGTGTGTGCTCTTTTGCCTCGGATGATAAATTCGGTAATTAGCGAGCAATTCCGCAACTTGCACCAAATTATTTCACATAATTTATTTGTGCCTCTTTGATGTAAACTGTACGTGTTTAGCTTCAGCTATATATCCAACGTCTTGCCCCTGCGTGGAAACCAAACATAACACCGCTTTTAGCTTCAAGTAATAAACAATGCGTTTTAAGCGCACATTTGTGTTCTGCGATACAATAATATGTATGCACAAGCTGACTTGAGTTTTGTCCTTTGGCAGTTCATTCGTGCATTCATTACATGCTAAAAATGCATAATGTAAAGTTGTAATTTTTTCAGTGTAATAATAACCATATAACCATCACATATCCACATGATGATCGAGCTTCCTCTCTTGTTCACAAATGTTGTTGCTCTTTTTATGCTTCAGCTTTTCCTCCAGACGGGCAGAGAAGGAGATACAGCGAACATCGAACAAGGTAATTTGTTTTAACACCAACTTAAATTCATGCCACATCAAGCAATTAATGAGGCTCATCTCTGCAATTTTCCCTTGAAAACAATATTTTCTTTTGCGAAAAAACGGAGGAGGAAGAAGAAGATTGCAGTGAAAAATTCCCCCTCTCTTTCTCTCTCTCTCTCTTTCGTGTGCTCCGTTTTTCAAGTCAAGTCTATCATTTTGTTTGCTCACTTGAATACTATTATTAATGACGAGAACGTGATCTGCTCTTCTCTCCTCCTCAAACAATTTTTCGCAAAATGAGAAAAAAAGGTTAAACGAAATGTGTGAGCGTAGGATACAAAAGTTATGACAGCTTTTCAGAAGCATCTCTTTTGACTTTTCACCTCTTCTCTCTCTGAAATTAATATTTCTCTCGATACCTGGGCTAAATTATCTCGCACGGAGAGAATTTTACCATCATCATTATACCTTTTCCACTAGAGAAGAAAAAAAAAGACTGTGAATGTGAGCTGAGGTAAGGAATAATGCAAGGAACGAACATAATTTTATTACAGGAGAAAAAGGCACATATACCTTGTCTACATGAAGGAATATAAGTTGAACATTTTTATCCTCGTTGTTGTGTTGATGAGTGCGTGCAAGTCAATTATCATCAACATGTTACATTAAATTACCACTCGAGCAGAGGAATTAACAAGTGCATTACAAGCAGGAGAGACAAGAGAGAGAGAGAGATGCATCTGCGAGATTAGTCTTGGTGTGCTTATGCTCAAGCTTGCTCAACCTCATCATCAACCAATTTGCATGGGAAAGGGGGAAGCAACACTTTGGAATTATAAATCGCAAATGAACAAAACAACAAGAAAAAAGAGCATGAGCTTTTATACGTATTATGTCCATTCGCTATATCCTTCTCTTTTTTGTGCTCTCTGAGGTGAGCGGACAAGAAACGAGAAGTGAAGTGGCAAACTAATAGAAAAAGTGTAGTGATATGCTGGCGTTGCCTCCATTTTCCAACCACGCCAGTTAGCGCAATTGGGAAGAGAGGTAATTATAGTTTGTGGTAATGACTAGGCGATGCAAATCACACCGATTCAAATCATCATCAGAAGCCAAGCCATTGAAAGTCATTGAAATCCTGAACCATTTTGCTATTAAAGAGTGGAAAACTTGTTAAATTAGAAATACCTATGCTTTTATTCACCATACAATGTTAAGGTGTATACATACTTACATACATATAACCTGTGCATGTGCATGCATATGCATTATTATATTACTTAACAGTTATGATAGTTATGAAGACAAGGTGAGTAGTAAAAAGCAATGAAAATAGTAATAACACAACAATAATGATGTTGATGATGACGATGATGATCAGTGAAAATGTCTAATATTCATAGAGTTAAAAATGTGGCATATCTCCACGAAGCTTCGTACTTCAGTTCAGCAATAAAGGATTATTTTTTTTTTGCGGCAGAGTGTTTTTTCAGAGAGTGCAAACCTGTCGGAATTTATTATTATTTTTGTCTTGTTTTACTTTGATTCTACAAAAATGCACTTGAGTTGGGAAAAATAAGAGACGTTGACGGGAGACGGGACAGAGCATAAGAAGAAGGAGGAGGGAAGAGGATATACACATGCACACACATAGACACTTGTCTCTCAAGAGAAAATGATGATAACGATTGTCTCGTTTGCTTTTTCCTCTTCGTGTGTAAATCGTTCTCCGTTTTCTTATGCATATAGAGAGATCCCCTCGTCTGATTTATGTTATGTATTATTTTCTACTTGAGCTATGTAAATGGTCACGACGGAACAAGTTTTCAGCGAGCAATTAGGGTTGACTAATTGCTTTCGAATGAGTTGAGACGTTGACGTTATATTTTCAAGTGGGAAAAACGCAAGAGTGTATTTTTTCCGTGGTTATTGCTCATTCTCAATTTGATGATCATTTCATGATAATAATGGCTTTTTTAAAGAAGGCAACAAAATGATCATGTCGAATGCTAATGCTCGCACACAAAAACAATTCTCAATTTTTTTTCTCTCTCTCTCGTTTTCTCTGAATAAAGCAATATAATGCATATTCATTTCCAATTTGTTGAGACAAAACGTTAAATTACCCTTTCCAGGCAAATTTCCTCTTGCAATTTTTGTCGGAACCGTTGAGTCTTGTTTTCTAAGCCAAATGGGCCCCCGATTGGAATAGACGGAGATAAAGGGAATTTTTATCATCCGCTGTTCATGAGAGAGAAATTACAAGGGAGGATCCCCGATTGAAGCCAAGTGTGCAACTTTCTGACTCTCAACAAAAATTAACTCCCTCAAACAGAAAATGATCAGACAGAACCTTTTTTGTTTTGTTTGTAAGCTTTCCACCTGTACTTCGTGTATAATTCCCTTGTTAAATTGTGATCGTTAATGGTGGTATAATGCGAGTAATAACAGACTCGTTCCTTCAATTTTTATTATCCCAGGTGTAATTTACATTTGCAACTGGGAATAGATGAGTTGAGCTTTGAGCATCTATTTAACTCAAAGTGGATCTACTTTTAACTAAACCTCTCTTAATCACATCAAAAAAGTGAACAATAAAAAGTGAGATGGGAGGTTTGGGAAGTACCCTTTCCTCGAAAAAAACAATGTAATTTTTTTTTGTAAAAAAAGATAATTTGTTGTGAGTTAGTACACTCACACAACAAGTAAAGTAGGCACAATGTAACGTAGAGGAATGTATAACACATTGTGCTGTTCTTGTCAGTTTTATGCATATTATTATGGCATCATCATCAACGTATGGGAAGCGATTACGATGAGCACAAAACACACTACGAAACATTATGCATGCCTGAGCAATCAAGTAGTTTTTTAAGCTGATTTACAGATCCGTGCGTTTATGTCCAAAGTTCGAACGTTAAACAAAAAAAATTGTTAATTACATTTTCCCCTACAAATCAAGTACCATTTGACCGAGGCGAGCGAAAATGAGTAAAAAAGTACATAAATATAATCTTATAGTTATATGAGTCAACTTAGAAGTGTATATAAGACACACATTGCTTCCTTAACATTTTATTACTTATTATACATTTTTGTCAAGATTCTGCTTTGAAAAATAAATCGTTTTCACTTGTGTTTCTCTGAACTAACAAAGTTCACTCGCAATTAACATTGAAATTCATAAATTAAAGTGGGAGAAAATGTGAATGGCAAGCTTGCACACTGAGCAACTCACTTGTCCTATTTAAATAAGATGTTCATTTCATGTGTCCACCATACTTTTTTTTGTTAATCTTTTCATGAATGACTCTTTTTTTCTGAGAATAAAGTTGCAAATGTTTTTTTGAGAAATTGTCGACTACTAAAAAAGCTAATTTTTATGAAGATATTTCACTCAAATATATATTTTTTACTGGGCGAGAGCTCTCTGAGCTTGAGCTAACGAGCCAAATTACTTTTTACCACGACACCAGAGATATCTCGTCTCACACAGAGAGAAAATGAAGACGGATTTTACCATTTTTCTTCAACTTTCAAAAGTCTAAAGTGTGTATACTTATGATATGGAGACTCGAATCTACTATCATGCCCGTATCCTTCTTTTTTCACGAAAAAAATCTCAATTATCTTATGAGAGAGCAATTTATCATTTTGTTAAATAGTCTAGATGAATGAGCTTCTCTCCATAAAAAAGCGTTTTTCCACAGAAATAAATTCTCTTGAAACAACAACAGCACACAACGACACAACTCGCTTGCGTTATTCATGTTCCGTTTTATTTGCTAAAGCGAAATGGGCACATAAAAGACGTGTGTGTGTGTGACTTCAGAGCAAACTGCCCATTTCAATGTGGGTATCCACTCCTTTTTCGAGTTCTAACAAAAATCCTCATCTTCGTTGAAAATATGTGTTTATCGCTGCTCATTAAAACGCTTTTAGGCTTACTTTACGGAAGGACAGAAAGAAGAAGAAGAAAACTTGTTGGGATCGGGATGATGATTAGAATCAGGAGAATCATGATATGGTGACGGTATCATTTCAGCTAAACTTTATATCTTTAGACACATATTTGCATATGCGGACAGAGGATACATATATGTACCTTGTGCTTGTGTGTGGTGCTCATCTCATCTTCTCTTTTTTCTCTTTTTCATTGAAACCTTGCATCTGCAGACCAGGTCCAACTATAATTTCCATCTTATTTGGACAAATTTGCATAAAACATACAAACATAGTGAGTAAAGAGGAATGGCTTAATCAACAATTTACAAGAATACAGATCCGCAAGGCATGTTTTCAGCATTCCAACGAAAATACAAGCCGTCACTCTGAATACAAAGACGAAGAAATTATATTTCTTCTTGTGTAAATCCCTTTATTTTTTGCAGATAAAGATTGTATAAATAACGTGTGATTACTCCCTTTATTTGCTTTTAATTATGCATATATAATTTAGCCGATCGGGCAAACACAACATGGCCAAATTATTTTTTACTGCCAACTGGCAAAAAATATATTTCAGAATGTTTGTTTTACGCTTGTGAACGGATGAACCCTGTGGAAAAAGAATACTTTTCTTCTTTAGATGAAAATGGAAAGTCAAGAGAGAGAGAGAGAGAGAGAGAGAGAGAGAGAGAGAGGGAGGAAAAAATGTAATTTTCTTGGACTT
>JAQFZW010000627.1:0-49510 GCA_034687055.1 Heteromurus nitidus | reverse complement strand
CACATGACATGACCTACATGTAAACGTAAGGCTAACGTGCATGTGACTAACGTAGTTGTGACTAACTGATCACCTGTACTCTCACTATAACTATCGTTCATATCCTCGGCTCCTTTCTTCCAAAAAACAAACTTTGTCGCTTTATGTGAATCTAGAAGAGTTTGATAACAAAAATATAGTAAAGATAAGGCTTCATTGAATGGATCCCGGTCCTGAAACAAAACCAAAGCCCTGATTCCATCTCCTCCTTCTCCTCTCCTTTCGATCAAATGGGGAAAGAAGGCTAGTATTTATAAGAAAAGTTAAAGCCGTTTTGATTTAAGACTTCTCAATAACATGCATTAAACAACGGGGAGAAAATACGAAGTGTTCTGATCGTTTTTCAAGCACATGATTTCTGCATGATTTTCACGTGTTAACATTCCAGCTAGTTTCCAACTATTCCAACAACACGCATCTCTCAATTTTTTTTGCATTGCAGCGTTGAGCATTTAACAAGGATTCTATAGTCTAGTGTCATTGTCATATCTCCGTTGAACTGAGACGAAAGTAAACTGTCCTGTCCTATGCGCTTCCAGAACTAGTGTCTTGTCCACACACACACGTACGTACGTACACCCACTCGTGTTATGTGAAAATAGCATTTGTAGCCACGTCCTCCGTCTGGTCAAGCAAACCTTCAGAGATTATGAGAAGACTAACAAGAATTCCTTGTTTACACATTACCAATGGTCTAGCGGATTACTCCGTAAAAAATGCCACTTCTCTCTCTCGACACACTGTTCTCATGAAAATCGGTGAGTTTTCACTCGTTATATGTGTTCTGTTTGAGTGTGTCGAGTAGTCCTCTACACCAGCACGGTTCAATTGATGGCACTCTCACTCTGATTTCATTTGCGAGCACTTGTGAGAGTTTTATAGGGAATTCTGGAAACAAAATAGATTTTCAACTTGAGTTCACTTGTATACAGACACGTACGTTCATCCCGTTTTTTTGCTAAAATGTTGACGCTTTAACCATTTCATGTCAATAATGGAGAGACACGTTCGTGTGTGCGCGTAGCCTCTTTTTATCTATGATGTTTTTGGACGTATTGAACTATTCACGAATGTATCTGATAGGTTTCAGTTCCAGTTTTCTCCACAGAGAGAGGACAATATTATATGTGCATAATTTTTCGCATGAGGTGTTCCCGGTGAAAGCGAAAAAAAGCTTGTTGAATAAAGGAAAGAAAGAATCATGGAGAAAGAAGTGCATTCATGTTTTTTTTTTCTTTGCAAAAACTGTCTCCATTGTCCTGAGGCAGTTGGCTTGCTTTTTTTACACTTTTTTGTCAGCCACAAAAGCAAAAAGGGGAGTGACTATATCATCTGAGAGCAAACCTTGCAAAAACACATAAAAGGGAATATAGTGTAATAAAAACGGCACAATTTTACTGACCCAGCAAAAAAGGAGAGAGAAAGCACAATGTGTGTATGTGTACGTTTATGCATTCACTTGTCTTGGAGCTATGGGAAATGTTGTATGGACCAATAATGTGATAAATACCTAACACGATAAAAGGACATGAAAACAGCGAGAGCAAGGCCTCGAGAGTATATAATATGACGTGCGCTCTCATTCCATTCATGAAACTCTCTCTCCGTTGTTCGTCGCGATAAAGGGAAATTGGATTCTAGCATTGGAAAACGGATTCAATCAGGAAAGAACACACACACACATGCACAATATACTGAGAGCATATTACTTACTCGACACGGTTTGTAAGAGGAAAAATAATGGTAGAACATGGAGACAAGTCGGAATACTGAGACACTTTCCCCGTCCGTCCCTGCCACAAGTTTTTCCACGATTTTGAATCATGCTGGATAGGAAAAAATGTTACGCATGAATAAGTTCCCGCTGCGTGTATTTTAAGTATGCACGACACGCCACTGCGTTGAGGTAGAGAAGCGTTCCAGGTTTGTCCAACTTGACTTGATTTTCTTCTGTGAGAACGTGGGTGGTATGTCAGCCCAAAACTTAAAATCTCATGAATTCTTGCATGTCATTGTTTTAACTAATTACATATTATTCAGATATTGGTGTGGGTAGTGACCATTAGAGATTTCATATCTTTGGTTAAATTCTGTTTTGTTAACTACATAATACATAGTTAGATCACAATTTTTTTAACCCCCTACTAAATCCCAGGTTAAATCAAGTAATTTAAATAGGACAAGCATTTGTTTATCTGTTTAGTCTGTCCATTTATGCAGATTTAATATTTACAACAGTTTCCGGACTCAATTTCGATTTCAAAAGTTATCTTTCAACACGTCTTTTGCATGTGCAAGTGTCGACACCGCACTGCTCCCAATAACACAATGGAAGTTCCCAGTCAAGTTCATGTAGTCAATGATACATGAGTTTGAGCTTAGCAAAAAATTACCTCCAACTGGAATTGATTTATTTTACCTGGCGTTAATATCAGATTATTCAATTTATTTCCCGTCAATCCTGCCCGACGTTTACACAGTCGAGAATCCAAAGATAAACTGCTTCTTTGTGAAAGAATCCTTCATATTTCACAATTTCAATTCGTCATCACCCGATTTTCTTGTCCTCTGCTTCCCAAATGGCTCCTCAACGAAAGAAGGAAAGATATTATTTTGCTTTTAAACGCCTGGTTCTGGAAGATGCCCGGAGGCACGGACTAACTTTTGCCGTAAATACCCATCACGTCAAGAAGGAGACTGTCCGTACCTGGGTGAAGAACCGCACTCACATTCGTATGTCCATTCTAATTTTAAAAATGCTTTAAAAATAAACAAAATAAATATCCGGTATATTCTACAAGAACAAATGTGTAATTTCCAAACTTAATGTTCTATTTTTAGTTTGCGAGTCTGCTAAAAATCCATATCGGAGGAGAGCACACAGGCAGCCCAGAAAAGGGGCCATTGCCCAACTTCTTCAATGGGTGAGCACTTGCGATATTCAACTCCGCGCGATGGCGGCCCAAGCTCGGAATATCTACACGTTTGGCAGAGGTTATTTGGGACTTGGTCCAATTCAGAGAGGTCTATGATCAAAGGACGTTAGGTTTTATGGGTTTAAAATATGGCTCTTCAATCATATTGTACTAAAAACTAAAGATGTACTCCTTCAAAAACTTAACTAAAACCATGATTTTGCTCTTGTTTGGGTATGTACAATGTTTTCAATGAATAAAGTTTCGAACGAAATCTACTATGCACATTCTTAAGCTCTAAATTATTTTCGTACTTTAGTTTATTGTCATTTGAAGGCACACGTTGATAATGGAAAAATGATTTGTAAATTCAAGCAAGGCTCTCTTGCACACGTCTTTCCCTGTATTTTCCTATTATGATGATATACTTATGCTAAACATGTGTAGAATTTAATTGGGGCTTGCGAATGCAAGCAGATTGTGAAGCATCCACCACAGTTTATGATAAGGTATCAGCATTTTTCCATGTTCCATCTCGTTTGGCATGAACCTTGCACGTTGCAGCAAAAAAGTCTCCAGACTCCTGAAATCAAAATTTGTTGATTGAGTTGACCAGGAAGTACACAAAGATTAAGTTGACTTTATCCATCTTCCATGCCATACTTCATCCGCTTGACTTCATCCATACTTTCATGGAAAAGTCTTGGCACTCAATGAATTTATTGAATTTCAATGAATTTTCTAATTTTCAATGAACATTCTACCAACCAATTAATACAATGTTTCCTTTGCGAAAATGATAAGCAAAGGAAGGACAGTAAGGGCTGATAATGTCGTAATTTGCAAACCCAGCAAATTATGAGTTTGACGAGATTCTGCACAGACTTCGGGAAATTGTCGAATTTCTTTCCGCATTCAATCATACATTACATTCAAGCCTATCCTCAGAAAAGGTGGCATACCAAAGAGAGGAAATTAAAGGTAAAATTGAGTTTGTCAAGATACTTCTTCAAACCAATGGAAATGGTGAGTATTCAAGAATTACATTTTCGAGGGATCCGGAAAAATGGGGTCCAAAAGCAACTCCACTGCGGTTTCCAAAAGTAAAGAAAGAATCGAAACTTTGTATAGGAATTTGGAGTATACTCCAGTTGCCCCCAAAGCCGATTTTGGGTACACTTTGAAAGACAAAACTTCCTTCAGCATCCACAAACTGACGAGATCCTGTTATACGCATATAAAGTTTTACAAATGATGAAGATCCTATGGGGTTTTGTTTGAAATGAATATTTATTGCGTTTTTTGCAAGTGTGCACAACCTCCATTTAACACACGGGTGCGTATGTACCTAACTCTATTTAATAGGGTGAAAACAAAATGGTGTGCAGTATGCATTTACTGAACTCGAGTAATAATAACTCAGCATTACAGAGAAAAACATGAAAGTAACATGTGCTTCCAGTCACGCAAGGAAAAATGGGACAAACGATCCGTCCTTTTGTCTCTCTCTCTCTCTCTCTGATGCGATGTCCTTCTCCGCTATTTACCAAAACTCCAGTAAAGTGGGCATACTTATTTGGCGGAAATCAGAGACGGACAAATAAAACGAACCTACATGATTAGTACACAGTTCGCTGACTGCAATCATGCAAGAACTCTCCTCTGTTCTGCTCTGTGATCTCCGGAAGCGAACTTGGGCTAGAAAGAAGAGAAAGGAGAAAATGTACAAGAGGTTGCACAAAAGTGAAGACAGGGGACATTTTCTTCTGGAGAAAGGCGAATAGACAGGAAGGAAAAAAGAAGACATGAGATTGCACATGACGACATACGACATGAGTAAAAGATAGAAGAAGATTCCTTATCGTCCACTTATTTCCCGTCAACATCTTTCTTATCTCTTTCTCGCTCCTCTACAAATGTCCAGCTTGACGTTGTCGAGTATGTCTTTTTTTGGATAATGTAACATGTTTTCCACGAGTTGTGAACAAGAATAAAGCATAAAAGCTATAAATATTCTGTCCAAAGTACTATGGTCCAATGTACCTATTCGTGTGTGTAGATATATGTTTGTATTTTGTTCGAATTTGGAAATAACAACTTCCCCAGCTTAAGTACCAAACCATAACATACACAAACGTCGTATTTTCCAAAACGAGAAAAGGGAAATGGCCATCAGGTCCAAGACCGGATGTGAAATAAAAGAGACGAGAGTTTTTTGTCGTCCTCGCTTGGCCAACATAAAAGACAGAAGGAGACAAGAGACAACACATCAAAAGCAGAAACCACAAAATTTCTGATCAGCCCATCGTCTTCATCACAGATCCTGTACAATTCCATCTTGTTCACTTCCTTCCCTAATCTACTCAAACACAAGTGCTTATATCCAGAAAATGACCACAATTCTCCATGAAAGAGTCAAGTCAATGAGTTAAAGATGATTTTCTAAAACGTTATCGTCTTTCTCCGGAGATACTTGAGATTGAGATACCCACAAAAAATATTCATGCTTTATCGAATTCATATACGTCATAACTGTGTACTACCAAAAGATAACTAACTTCCCATTGATTGTGAATCTTGTTACGACTTACTTAGTTTCCATTTCCAATCAACAAAGAAAATAGCATGCTTTCCCCAATAAACATTAAATAACTCGTGGTTAATAACCATTCAATCCTTTGAGAATGGGATGAATGATGATGATAGTAGCGGTTCAGAGAGTCTTCCAACCTATCCCAAAAACAAGACGAAAACATCAATATGAGTTTTAGATTAGAGAGAAAGCAGAGAAAAGCAAAACGATGCATGAAAACAACGAGTATCGGCTTTATGTCGAGTGCCCTGCCATCAGATGTCTTTCCAACTGTTCGTAATGTGGAAATGGGCTGAGGAAATTGGGAGCAAGTGAAATGTAGGTATACTGTGTTAGTGTTTGTTGTATATATGAATGCATGTATAATAATGGGAAAAGCAATTTGTTCCGAGTTCCAATGGAACATAGTGGACGACGTATAGAGAAGGACGAGAGACAACGTTATTCAAACTTGTACGCATTACATCTAAGCGTATTTTCCACTTGACTACTTAAAGTAATCTTGTTGCAATGGTTGTCCCCGTCCCCTCTGCCACGACTGCTACTTTTTCCAAGGAATGGAGTGGACTAGAGTGGACTGGACACGACATTGGGCCAAATTCAATCATCCTTTTCGTTTGACTTGTCATCCCATGAATAACTTTTTTCCTCCGTTATTTCCACCAAAAGTATCGTCGTCGTATTCGTAACAAGAAGTATGGACTAACCCTTTCACAGCTTCGACATAGAGAATGGGACTGGATGTCGTTTTTTCTTCCAGGGAACAAGTGTCAATAGGAAAATACATTCGAATGCAGAGGCAAACTGTTTGAAGGGCCATTTTAAAGCATAAAATACACATGAAATCCACCCGTAACGGCTACACCGTTGTCCAGTTGAGGACGAGGAGAGACGAGCAGATGCGAGGATGGGCTGCAAGTTATCGCACATGAATTGGTACTAAAGTTCTACATAATATCATTGTTTCATGGAAGAGCGTAAATTTTTAGTGCTTACTTTCACTTCTTTTCTCGTTGCATCCAGTATCATATATCAAGTGGTGCCTTTTCCTCCAAGTTCAACCTATTCGGAACATATGCATACCAAATGTTGACTCACAAATTAAATAGAGAATTGCATTTTGAATATGGCTAGAATAAAAAAACAATGTTCTTGAGCAAACATTTTTGTGCAGTGTGGTACAGTAAGTAAAAGGAGGCATCGTCAGATGTAACTGAGAATCAGATCATCTGCTGCTCCTAAATGGCAAATTTAAGAAGCATATCGGCTGAGGTTCGAAGGCAGACGCTGCAACGCCATGTGTGGCCCACGGCAGTGATGAATAAAAATAATTCAAAAAAAACTATTATCATTTCGAGATGGTTGTCTGGACTGGACTGGAGAAAGTCGATCCTCTTTTGCTCAGAGCGTGTGCGTAGGAGTCGTAGTGAAATAATGACTTGCGGAAACCTAATTCTGCTCTAAACTAGTATTTTCTTGGAAAGTTGGAAGTGAAGGTAGAAAGTGAAATTTTCTCACCGACTACTTGGCACTGGGTGATCAGTTCCCACCAGAGTTTTGTTGACTTTTCAATTTCAATCTGTTTTTGCTATGTGCGTGTGTATATGCACAATCAACGCTCATTTAATTTGCATTAAAACTTAATTATATTCATATACTCAATAGTTGAGGAAGCATGTTTGTTGATAATTAACATAACAAAAATCACTGAAAATATGGTCGTTTTGAGATATCAGCTGTGGAAATATTATTGCACTCCTGTACTCCAGAATATCTTCCCCAACAAATGCACATAATGTTTTGATGTTTGATAAAAAACTAAAAATGTCGAATTGAACAACATAATTCAGATGCTCAATGATTGTGCGACATTGAGATCGAGACGAATGCTTTTTATCCCTTTCACATTTTCTTACGTCAACACAGTCACCTTTTCTGTGTTTGCTTTCTCCAATCCAATGGACTTTTGGACGATTGTGGGATGAGATATATCTGCTGCGAATCGTTTGCTGCAGAAAGTCATCATATCTTCTCTCGTTCCCAATCCCAATCCTAAAGCAATCAGAATTGTATGTAAAGAGCAATAAAATGGAATTGATATGGATTGAAAAACAAGATGATCTCCTAAGATCTTCCTTCCACAAAGTAGAATTTATGGGTAATTCATGTTACGTAACGTGGGATTTACGACCATTTTTAATGGGACACTGCTTCTGAGTAAGCTCATATAAAACACACTGGCACAGATAAGAGTCGTTCTCAATGTGTGCCTTCCAAACGGTGATGAAGACAGTTGGATTGGAGGAGACTTTTTTTTTGCTGTGCTGTGAAGCATTTCGGAGGATACCATGAGGGATGGCAATTTCGATGGGAAATAATAATGGAAGGATCATAATTTTTTGCGAATAAAATGTCAACAGCGAGCTAGTGATAGGGCGAGCACATACATAAATTGAGATGCAAGTGGTTCTCCTCTTACCTTTTCTTTCCATTTTATCACTGTTCAATCCATCAGGGATATGAACTCTGAACTAAAATTTAAGCTAGTACCGATATAAACATGTTCGGTGGGGAATTTTCTAAGAATCTATGAACCACATTTTCGTACTCTTATTCAATTCAAATGAGGAACGAAGTTGAAGACCACGACTACAGGAAGGAAAGCGGGGAAATGTTCTTCATTGCCTTGAAGAAGTTGAATGAATGGGGATATTGCTAAGGTCGTATAATTTGCGGTTTTTGATGAAAGCTTCGGCTGTCATCCTGTCTGGTCATGCTTGTAATTTTCCATAATGATTTATTCTTGGAGCCTTTAGAAGCGTATTTCATACATACGTTCGAGAGTAGAGACTTAATTTCTTTAGTTATACGTGATACCTCCGCTAATAATATGAACTGAGGTTGATACATCGTCGGTCGGCAGTTGTGAAGAATGAGACGTAGAGGCCTAATTTCGTGACAAATAATTTCGTTACATCTTCTCCTGATGAATAAGCCCGTAATTTTCAGAGTGATCGTGTATTCTGAACAAGTTTCATTGAGTGAGGAGACGAACTGCTTCCTGCTTTCTCTCCTTTCACCCTCGTCGAGCGGAGAGAAATGAGCAGAGCTCACACTGGTTTCCGTTAGCATAAGACAAGAAGGAACTATAGTTCTTGATCTTCTTGCCAAGTCTTGGAGAAGAGCACATTTATAATTTCATCAAGAAGCTTATTAATGTCTCGATACAGTCAGTTGAACTTGCTCACAAGAAAGTGTCAGCGAGATGATTGTATTTGTCTGTGATCAAGTGACTTTGTCGAGTGGATATCCTTACTCATATATTGGCTCCAAGTATTTTCACAACATAAACAAATCAACTTTGAGTTGAACTTTAGGAATGACTGTGTGGTGGGAGGAGCCAAAAGTGACACTTTTCATTGCTCTAATTTCGTCTATTTTCACTTCGTCTCATTAACTGAGTGCTGAGATATTTATGTGTAATTAATACAGATGAGTATATGTGATCTTCTATAGATAAATAGCTACTCTTAATTCTATAAGATATGATATACATTAAGGATGCCGGAAAGGATCCAACTCGCAATAATAAGGAGCACGTGTTTTCAGCAGCTTTCACTCGAAGAAAAATTACATGTTTCTGATGCTGAAAAGAGTCCGTCCCTGGCCTCCCTTTAGCCTTACAAATAACTGTATTTTTGAGTGCTTGAAGTAATCGTTTTCAAGTAACCTCTCTAATATCTAATTACAAATGTGATTTTTCGGAAGCCTTTCAGGAATTTCAAGTTCAAAACGTGATGTGTTGAAAATTGATGAATGAATAACATGTCATTATGTGACCCTGTCAGAGAAAGCTTGGAAGGTGAACACAAGGAAAATGAAGTGATTTGGTGGAAAATAATATCCGAAACCTGACCGAAACAAATTTATTTAGGCTTAAGGCAAGCTTGTGGGGTACACGGATGAAATTTTGGAATTCCGAGTAATATCTTTATTTCTCAAGCTTTCAAATTTATTTCTCACTTCCTCCAGTTTCGAGGAGTTTATTTCCACTTGGCACAAAGCCCACTTTTCAAAGTCTCACAAACTTTATCAATAGTGAGAAGATGAGGGTGTCCAAAATGTGCAACATCAAACGAAATAAAATATGAGCAGACCTGTAAACCTTTCCATCTCTCTTTTCCTGTATTGTTTGGCCGGTGTTGACGACAGTAAATATAACAAAAATTGCATCCACAAGTAAAAGTAAACTGTAGCTCACATCCTCTTTTCGTTTTCTTCTTTCCTTTGTTTTATGTATGAGGGTTCACTTTGCAAGTGTATTGAACTACGGAACCGCCAAGGCAGCAAATAATGCTTCAATGCGCGTACACTTTGTTTCCTGACTGTCCCACTTTTGTCCCCTTTATCGCTGTAACATTTGGATAAGTATAAAATAAGTATTTGAAATGAAAATAATACTCATTGGCACATCTGGAACGGTGTGGAAAAGTACTTTGACGCACGACAACACTTGCAAGAAACGCAACAGGAAAGAAAGTTGACAGAACGTCAAGAAAAATCAGAGAGAGAAAACTTTAACGGAAAAGGGCTGACTGTGTGAGAAAGTTGAAGGAGAACAAACATTTCTCAACACATAATTTAGTTTTCAGACTTTTCCCCAAACAAAGGGCTCACAAAAGCTGAACTCGAGTGAAAACTGAGGGTTGGGTGCTCGTGTTATTGTGATCTGAAATGATATAATGTGCAAAGTTTAAACTATTTTGATACATGGTCCATGTCTAAAAACCTTTATGGTACACACATGGAAATTATAATTATTCAAAATGTACATATTTTGATATAGTAGTCCTTGTATACGTATATCTATTTAAATGAAAAAGTGACAACTTCCGTCACACAAAGTGAATTGAGTAAACCTAATTTGCACAATACATGAAAGCCTAAAAGTTTGCTGCGCTCTTAACGGAACGACATTTTACTCAGAGTAAATGTAAATAATGATTACTGATGGCCAAGGGTAAATATGAGCTAAATATAATTTTATCATGGTTCACGATCACGTCAATCCCATATTGTTTCATATGTCCCCTTTTTCAAAAAGAACTCATACAGTTAATAAAGAACTCGTGATCTGCCTGCGTCACTTTTCTCCAAGATGTGTCTTTACTCTACTTCCTCCTCCGCCATAATTAGAATGTAAAAAGCTCAATTTGTACCATATTATTATGAAGCGATGGACATACAGACAATGAATGCTGCACAAACGTCGCCTCTCGCCTAAATTTATTCCTTGTTTGCTAATACACATAATTTATATGATACGCATACGTAAGGATGAAGGATGAGAGGGGACGGAGAACGGAACAAAAAATGCGAGAGAATTGAATCGAGAAGATTTTTTGGAGTGGCGTAGCATGAACATTAATTAAGTCCCCCGTATTTGCCCAAATTTTTATCCAGCCTACGACTCCGGGTGGCACCGGGTCCCTTTCCGAGAAAACATATTTGCTGTATTCGTTCCACATCGCAGCTATTTAATTATTCGAGAAGTTTGTTATAAAGTACAAAAATATGGAATTGTAAAAGTAAGCGCTTCCACTCTACTTCGTCTTGTAGCATTTTTTCTTAAAAAACAAAATGAAACATTTCTTAAAAATCGCATATTTGCTATTCTATATAAACCGTATATATCGAATACAAGTGGTGCCAACTTTCGTAAAATGATGCATGATTCACGGTTTCCTGGTTTATACATTGTTTAGTGAAGTTTATTAATTTGATAATACACAATACATTTCACAATTCTAGGCAATTTTCTATATTAAAGTCATGCGTAAAACAATATACAGAGTTTTTATAATCATGTAAGTAGCTACTACAATTATGTAACATACCTTACTTGTCATGAGCAAGATTGTCTTTTGCTGTTATTTTATATCTGGTTAAATTGAACTACTAAATACTTGTTTCTTGTTTGTATATTCAAATTCATTGTGCAGTATAATTGAAGTTGAGTATAACTTAATTCATGAATGACCTAATCAAATTCCATTTATATTTAACCCAAATTACCTTTCTTGTGTTCTACTTACAATGTACTTTCCATTAAAATCATCTCCACAGCGAGGTCCACCCCAAAATCGAAAATGACAAGTGGAGTCGCTCTTTCAAAGAAGTTTAGCGAAAAGAACTTGATCTTCGTCTTGGGGAAAGATTTCCAGTACCTTACCAGATTGGCAGTGTTCCTTCTTGTCTCGAACATGAGGCAAGTCCTTGCGCAATTTTCCTTCGAGACAACTCTTTGACTTGTTACGAACACCGCTGCAGGGTACTTGAAGAAGAATAATTCAACATAGAGAGCGCAGCTGAGAAGAATGGATGCAGTCGCCAGAATCACCGTATCGTTTTCTCTTGCGCCAAGTAGCGCCAGAAGCGTTCCGAACGCCTGAACTGCCAACTCGACAAGAACCACGACTGCGATCAAGGAACTCTTGTGGGCTGAATTGTAGAGAATAGCAATCAGTTGCATTTGTTTGAGAGAACTGACGAATTGCGTTATTCGTGATTCTCGATTACAAGCACCAATCGCAGCTCCAAATTCTCTGCAAACAACGGTAATCTTCAAAATTTAAGCAGTGTCTTACCATTTTCATCTGAATCTGAAAGAGTAGTTTTACCTTTCACATGCTAATATGCCCAACTTAATCCAAAATGTACTTCCGAGAATGCTTATCAATATCATTGTGCTAATAAATATGATGAAGTGTATGTACGCGAACATGTTGAACAGGAATATTGGTATTCGTGAGCAAAATTGTAGCCATCTCCAGAAATTACTCTATGGATTTTGGATGTTGAAGAGAGCAACACAATTGAAACTGGAACTGGGAAAGAGGACTGCCAGAATTGGAAAATCCCAAGTCCAGCAATACCAACTTTGTCTACTCATTTTCACTACTCATTTCTTGCTTCGTTTTGAAGATATTCTAAAACAGGAAAAATAGCGTAATATGCCTTTTACTTTTGTTAGAAATGCCTGAAGATTCACTGTGCTCTTTCATACCCTTGGTTTGTCCAGAGAGATGCTGCTCAAACTTCAAAAGTTGGTTCAGGAAATAAGCCAAATCTTTATAATATTTCCGATAGAACCAAATGCAATAGACCATAATCAACCAATTCATTCCCAAATATACTCTCATTGCTGCCGACTTTTTCCGATTCCGGAGGAAATCCAGATGAGCTTGAATTAATTGTGTAAGTCCACCGAAAAGTAGTAATCCAAAGGGAATCACCCAACGCCTTTTGAAAGACTTGCGTGTCTCAACTCTGTAGCTTCCGTTTGCATCGGAGGGAGTGACCAGACGGAATGGGTAGACAAGTTGGAGTGGGCCAATTCGGGTGACATTGTTGAAAATTGCTTTCACTTCTGGAAGAAATGTGCTGGAAATCAACATTTTGTTGAGATTTTGAAATGAATTTGGAATTTGGCAGAGTTGAAATGCCAAAGAAGTATGACATTGAACTGAACTCTACTTTCCTATTTGGATTGTTCAGCTGGAGAAATATCATTCAAGGTTATTCATCGGGACTTATGACATTAATCGTGAAAATATTTAAATGATGTATCCAAAGTTTCAGTTCTAAATGCAGTGGTACATACATACATTCCAATAATCCAAGTACCTATTATAAAATAGTTACATGACATTGAATCGTTTAAGACCTACAGGTTGCTACCTCCAGGAATTCTTAAAAATAACTAGTTTGCAGTAGGATAAGATCAGAGGAAAAAAAAGATTGATAATTCCTTCGAAGGTTATTTTTCCATTCATTGATTTTCCGTTCGTTTTAGGAATTTAGTCGACTCGACTAGCGTGCAGGAATATACTTTTAAAGAAAACTTTATGAGACGTTTCACCAATATTGGTAAAACAATATTGTTAAAAACTACATATATGATTTTATCAATGGAAGTGGAAATGCAATATGGCTCATATTCAACGAGCAACCTTCTAAAATAAACCACATAAACAAAATACATACTCATTTGTCTCTTCAAGGCTCAAATTTACAATTTAGCATTTTTAGACTATATTTAGGTTTATTTCACCATTTCAACATTTTAATTCTAGAAGTTGGCGAAACTAATTTGTCGCTTCTTCCGGCATATCAGCCACCAAGAGAAAATTATAAATCAATTTATAGTTCTAAAAGTTCCCTTTCACATTGGCAAATGCATATTCGTTCATCGTAATTCAATTGCTAAATTCGAGTTAAGTGAACCACCACGTGAAATGATCAAATTTGTTGGACGGGTCGCGCAGAGTTCCATTAAAACTAAACTTTCAGACGACACTTCAGAGGTATCTTGAAGTTATGTATGAGATCTTTTCGACTATTCGACAGTATGGTCGTGGGATATATGATTCAATTGTAAGTATGTACAACTACAGTTGGCCACAACCACATGTTCCTGATGAGGATATGCGATGTCCATTCTGTAGTTGTAATGTGGCCAGGTTGCGTACGAAAGTAGGGATTAGAGGGGTAAGCATTACACATCTCATCTCACACTCAAGTCGGAAATTTTCTCACGAAACTACTTAATTCCTCAATTCTCCCTAACGATTTCTCCCCGCAATTTGGAGAAACTCTCCGAATTGAGGAAGATACAATAAGACAGTTCAACTTTCACTTCAACTTCACACTTTCAAGTTGTCCAACAAAAGCAGTGTGGTGGTTTATACGGGTCGTTATACAACTTATTCCCTTTTGTTCTTGCAACTTTTTTTCGCTATGTAGTAGCATCTCTCTGAAGTTGGCATACACGCCAACTCGTACTTACTAAACTGTTAACATTATATTCTCTCGCTCATGGTCCTCCACACACAACAGGAATGAAAAATGTCTGCTCTGATCCACAAATTCCCCACAGTCTCATTACACTCATTATGGCGTCACCCTGTGGCTTTCACTTGAAATGAGAAAGTTCCAATTGCGATTTCACAGCTAATTTAGCAATCTGTCTAGGGACAAGAGAGAAAGCCTCGGAAAGGAGGAAAAAGTGCTCAACAATATACGAAGCTTATGAGAGGACTTTCCAGTTTTGCATTGTGTTTTCCATGAAAATAAATAAATTGGAGAGACAAGTGCACAAGGAATATAGTTCCAGTCTCGCACTCAAGTACTACGCTGGCTGTTCTCAAGTGAGGGTTTGTTGAAGATGTTTTCGTATGCATGGATGTTATGTACATGCATTATGGAACGTCAATATGTAGGGGAATTGCCCATTACATTTATATCAATGAGTTAGAAAGGAAGCTATTACGCAATCAAATATCTGAACAACTTCCTCCGTTACGGATCATTTCACTGCAGGACTAACGCAGATGCCTAGAAGCACATGTACTTAACCTACTATCACAGGAGGAAAACATTATAACAATGCATAATTTCCTCTACATTTGCGCACAAAATCGCATAAATATGTACATTCTTTCAAAGGCAGGGCAGGACGGAGACCCTTAAAATTGTACGTCTTTTTCCAATCAGTTTACAAAGGCTAGCATGACTATGACTTGAGAGATGTCATTTAGATTCACGTATACCCAGGATGAATTATTTTTCCTTAATTCATTGACATGAAGATTTAACTCATTTGTCAGAAGCAAACCATAATTTCGGCAGTGGAATACGTGATGAAACAGGTTGTTTAATTTAAAATGCAAAATGAAATTTAAAATTCATTTTCAGCTCTTCCATTCATTTCATGGATATATGTAGGTACCAGTCAGTTTGTACTTACTTGCTCAACTCATAAAACTCTAAAGCCTCTGTGTAATAACGAGGAAGGGATTTCTTTGCGTAGAATATTAAAAGAAGTTGATTTTCTGTGGAATGCATAAAAAAGCGGAGAATGACTGCAGCTCAAAACAACTCGACATAAAAGAGTCGTATTTCAGAGGAAGAACACAACAATGGGCAGTTTTACTTACAAGAGAACGTGGATAAGATGCTGGGAAGGATTGGAATGTGAATTGTATTATTTTTTTACCTACTCATCACTTCACTCTCCACGTTATAGGTGTATACTGCCTGAGAATGAAAACCTCTGTGGCTGATCATGACCACTTGTCAAAGAGTACCTGTAACGAAACTGCCCAAGGGCAAGCTGGCATGAAGCTGCATGAAAATTCACAGCATCACAAAACATATCATGCATATAGACATTCCGATGCTGAAAAGACGATAATAATATGAATATTCTCATCAGAGCTTGCATACAATTGATACAATGCTTGAAAGGGTGCACACTTATTGTCACACTGCACTGGTCTACCTCACAACATTGTCATTATCGGAGATGATGACAGAGTAAACACATAATATTTTTAATTTTGCCATAATTTTTTGTTACTAATTTTTAATAGAGTACAAATAATATTTGCGTCTAAGTCTAAAAGTGAGACGAACTTGTTTTACATGTGTGCGTAAATTGAAGTAAAAGCATAAAGCTAAAATAACGATGGGACTGGCAAGTAAAGTGTTCGGGTCGGAGAAAGGGATTACACAACTCATTTCAGACTTGGAAAGTTTGCTTGTAAACAGCGATAACGGAGATCATGTTTGCTTCGTCGGAAGTAGCAAAACTCCGATAAAATGTCACTCGTTTCTGTTGAGAATCAGGTAAGCGTCTAAAGAAACATGAAAAAATATGACACGTTTCTTCAATCAGAGCTAAAAGTTCACAATGGTTTTTTTCCGTATGTTTTTTCAAAGGTGCAAATCCTTCAAGCCAGAAAAAACGCAGTATCCTGACGTGAGCCCTGAAGTGTTCCGAATTTTCCTCAAATATGTCTACACCGGAAAGTTGTCTGTGGAAGAGCCGAACCTCTTCCCCTTGTATATCTTGACCAATGAATTTGGCATGAATGATCTCAAATCAACTTGCGACGAACTCATTTCAAAAAACTTGAACCCAATGGCAGCCTGCAATGTGCTCAACTTGGCCCTGAGCAGTAAGCAGCCTGGTCTGGATGATATTATTGACAAGTGCATCAACTACATTGGAGAAAATCCAAATGAGTGCATCAAAATCAGCAACTTCCTCAATTTGCCCGTGGAGACTGTCACACGACTCATTTCCTCCGATCAGTTCTGCTTGGAGGAGGAGGAAGTCTGGCGTTGCGTTCTTCGATGGGCTCAGTACAAAGCAGGGGTTGAGGCGCACGTGAGTCGCTGGAGTGATGAGGAGAAGAAGAAAGTTTCAAAGTTTTTAAATCCTGTTATCCCTCATGTTAGACTCCTTTTAATTGGTAAAATTACATAAAAGATTATCAAGCATGCAAAATTGCATTTAGAAAACAGACTAAAACCTTATTTAATGGTTTTTTCACAGATTCACGAGTATTCGCCGACGAAGTAGAGAAAACCGGTTGTGTTCCAATGGCATTGTCTTTGGAGCGATACCGATTCGCAGCAGTTCCCCATCAGTTTGACGGGGATCCAAGACTGACGCCGAGAAACTCGCCAAGAATCTTCCAAAATTCCCAAATCATTCATAACGAGAGACTAGCGTTAGGACGCAAGATCAATGAGATGGTTCCGGCAGGACCCACAAGTGGCAATAACGGTGAATGCTTCAAACAATCTTGGAAGCTTGTTTACAGAGCGTCAACTCATGGATTTAGTGCAGACGCTTTTCACGCTCAAGTCGATGGTTTAGCTCCAACATTTACAATCGTACTTATTGATAATGTGTGTGTCCATTTTGTTTAGAGTAAAATACAACTGTTTACAATGAGTTCATACGTTTTGACATTACTTAGTTTCATTTTTTTGTATGTTCCAGGCAAAATGGGTGTGTGGAGGCTACACAGACGTTCCGTGGACACGGTCCAAGCCACCAAAGTATGCCACATCGAGCAAATCCTTTTTATTCTGTTATGATGGCAAGCCTGGTAGCGAACCTGTGCGATTCAGCGTGACGAAAAAGCATTTTGCTGTATGCCATGATGCAAAGTATGTGTATGCCTTGTTTGTATCTGCAAAAATATTAATTCATATATTATGCCGAGAGGGTTTTTTTCATAATTTGACCTGGATCTTGCAGTAGCGGCCCCATATTTGGAGCTGGCGCTGACTTGTGTTTAAGCTCAAATTGCAACACGAACACAGACTCCTACTCGAACCTCCCTCATTCCTATGAGCTAGATACTCAGTACAACAGTCAAACCGGGGAGCAACAGCAACAGCAGCAAAGTGCCAATGGGAATGGGAAGCCTTTGGAGCCAGAAGGAAGTCCTCGACAGATCAACAGCGCTGTCTATGAAAATACAACTTCGGGAGTTCTAACTCCGTCGTATCAGTTTCAAGTAGCAGACTATGAAGTTTTCGTGCCAACTGTATTACCAATGACCACCGAAACTAGTTGTTCTTTTTGAAGTGCTTAGGATTTTCTCTACATATTGTATGCCGGCCAAGTGCACTAACTCGTACTGTGGTCTTTGTTTCCTGTTTATTATTACATATTTCGAATAAATTGTAAGAACTCTTCAAACTCTCATGTATTATGGATGGAGAGCATAAGATGTGCTAAATGAGAAAACTTAAATCACGCATTCATCACATTCGCATTAAACACTCGCTCATTCAATCGGCCTACTGATGATTGTGATGTGGTTCGGATTTGAGAGAGTAATCATTAGCTTTACATCCACAAGTCATAGAAACGTTCGTTCTATTAGATTGAACAAATTGTAATTTTCCCCCAAAAAGTTTTCTTAGATTGAGTTTGGATGTCATCGACAAAGAATACAAATATTATCTAAGGTCATCGATGTCACACTACCTCACACACACGCATGCTTGAAATCTTATGAACGTTATGATTGTATCGTGACCCGTGAACGGTTTTCTCTGACTCTAAATGGCAGAGAGATTACAAGATACAACTACGGAGACGGGATTCCCTCCTCACATATTCTACATCTTAGATCCTGGAAAGAATATAAAGGCAACTGAAATTGCATGCCGTCTGGTTCACGTCTGCATGGTTGAGTCAGGATTCATACCGATGATCGATGGTGTAGCTGATTTCCCAGTTGAAGTTTTGTCAAACATGACAATAAAGGAGAGTGTGCCGGGGTAAGATACTGGAAGTCACCATCATAATTGGCAAAATCACATTGGCCTAATTATCTTTACGAAGTAGTAATTTTCTAAAAGCATATCCATCCTTTAGATTGATTCGCCGGCTTCAAGTAATCATCGACAGAACCGGAAGTTTGCATAATGTGACATACAAATGTATTGTGCTGGAAGAGAAAGATGTTGATGTGCATACATCGGAACAAGGCAGTGTATCCGATAGAATATCTACTGAGGAAATTGGAACAAAACAACTTAGGGAGATTCCGTTAGATAAGAAGTTATCAGAAGAGACGATTTCTAACACTGTTACAGCAAAGGAAAGCGGGGATGCATCCCTAACCGGTTCTTCGCAGACCACGTCGCCAAATGCTGCTACTAATGGCCCTCCAGCTTCAAAATGGGAGAAAGTGTATTCCGACAACATTTCCGTTAGTATCGTTCACGATGGATTTGACATTGTTGTAATAGGTATTACGTCCTTATCATTCATATTCATTTTTTCACCGACTCAAAAAAATTCGTAAAAAACTAAAGAAATCTTAAACGCTTTTTTCTAGCAAACGGCCCTGGCTTTCATAAAAACACTCTAGTTCCTTTTTCGCGTTATATTCAATCTTTATACCATCTTCCGGAATCGGCCAAAGCTGAGGAGTACTTGAGGTACATGAATTTCTCCTCATCTCGCTTTGCGGACGATGTGAAGCGGAAATTTTGCTATGAAATCATGGACGAAATTGATGGCTTGTCTTTTGACATAAGATCGCTGTCTTGGCTTCCTCCTGAAATTATTGTGGAAATAGGGAAGCGCGTTGGTCCATTGGCTGTTTTCCGCATGCGCTCAACCTGCTCAGAAATTCGGAACGCGTTGGATAGGCACAATGTTCAACTTTGGAAAATGCTACTGAAAAGGTAATTATAAAACATGAGCTACAAACAAAATACTTAACAAATAAGTACAAAAAGATTTTTGTGTTCAACTTACGTTGCGGCATGTGTGGGTTTTCAGAGATTTTCCTCACTTCAACTTCGAGAGCTTGAAAGGAGACTCTTCCAAGGACAAGTATTTCAAAAAATATAATGAAATGTGGCGTGTCACACTCCGTCCCTTAAGGAGAGGCGTGATTGGAAGGAATCTTCCATTTTACTTTTTGAACAATTACTAGTTCTCCGATAATATACAAAAGTGCTCTTAGAATAAATTTCGACTGGATGAAAAAATATGTTTAGTCACATATTCTACAGATCTTATTTGTGGACGGGCTGGGCAGTTTTATTGCAGAAGATCACAATATATTCCAACTTACTTATTACTTACTTGTCACTTATGACACCACACATTCATAATGAAAATCTTAATTACATTTTTACCTACGTGTGTAACATGTATATTTACATAACATTGACTTATGTTTAGATTAAACACATAAACACGCTTATATATACATAGAAGCAAGACAATGCCAGCTCATTAAAAACTTTGATGATAATATACTTTTTACTTCGTTAAACCGACGTGGTTTTAAAAGATTCCGTATTTGCGCTGGCAGAGGCAGAAGGCACCTCCGAATTTCCATTCATGTTTCCCCAAATGTCAGATTCATGCTCTGGTGGTTTCTCCGGCTCTTTGGGGGACACGGTAGCCCTCTTCCTAAATGGAAATCTAACTACTGCTGCGACAGGCTCCTCTTCAACAACTGCTGTTGTTGTTGTCGTCGTCTCTGCATGAACTGCATCGAGATCAGTCTCAATCACCACTCCACCACCACCACTTTCCTTTTCCTTTAAAAGTAAAGAGTTTCGTTGCCTTTGTCGCTCGATTTCATCCAACATCGCCTTGTCCGAAGAGTCCTTTGGTATTTGATCTATATTTCGACGAAGACCGTAGTTGAAGCCTTGGGAGTCTGGATCCGCTGCGGGAGGTGCCAGCAAATGATTTTGAGGTAGTTGGCCCGATGAGGATGACGGGGATGGTTGCTGTTGTTGAGATGTGGATGCCACAGAGAGAAGATTGCCGTCGTGAGTTGGCACTGGCGTGGGGGAGACAAGAGGTGTGCTTCCACCTTCCAGTAATTCCAAAGGTGTTGGCTTGATTGGAGTGAAAGCAAGGCAAGCATAGATGTAGAAGAGGAGGAGTGCAATGAATATGACGTCTTGGAGAAGTGTGAAGACTAGTTCAGGCGTTTGGTTCAAATTATGATCTTCCCAGTGAATTACAAGGAGAGCTGACTCCGCGCCGTATCGAATCAGAACTAAGAAGAGGAGCATGAGGGTTGGGTAGAGAACGAGGTTGAAGGATTCCTGACGTTCAGAAATAAAATTATTATTCAGGTTGAATACAAGTACAAATATTCATACACCAAAAGTCATCTTCTGCAAAAAAAAACTTGAGGGACGTACCCTTTCAATTCCAAAGAATACAAGGAGACCAAGAGCGAACATGGGAATCATATATATGGCTTGGAAAAAGAGTAATATTCTTGTGTCCAGCGTGGCTCCATAAATAAGGATCTGTTGCAAGCAGCAAGAAAATATTTAAAAAGTCAGTTTACGAGCCAATTTACTTTCCACTGCAAAAAACACTTTCATTTGGATGATTGCGGTTTTTAGAATACATTTACCATTTCCGAGTGAAAGTAGGTGACAATGTAGTTTCTCACTAGGATAATTGCTCGTGCCTGAGAGGATGATAAAAAATTGTGATAAGCATTGATCAAATCGCAAACCTAAAAATTATTTAAGCTCATTTTCATTTCATTAAGTATTTAATTCTGATCCTTTTCCTCGTACCAGAAAGTTTGCAGCCGCCAGGTATGCAACTCCTTTCAGCGAGAAATTTGGGATTTTTGAAGCCAGCAACTTGATATTGCTTGCCATTTTGCTCTCCGTTCACTAACCCTGTTCACTCCACTCACAACTTTTGTTTCTTGCAAAACAATCACATTCATCTAATCCATACACAAAAAAACTCATAAAGGGTCCGTACTCTGGTACTTTCGGGGGAAGATAATCCGACAAAGGTTCACTTTTCGCAGCCCCATCGATATGTTATTTAGACCACTTGAATACTTTTTTTTAAAAAAATAGGAAACTACTGTACCAGACTACTCTATAGCTAATGCCCGATATTCCTAAAACCCAACACCACCGAAGGATGAAAATCAGTACAATCCTGCGGTTAATAATGTCGTGATGTGCTGAGTATACAATACACTCAATATCCTTCCGATTCAAATGCTTGACATATTCATTTATATATATATATATATCTGGCACTTTTTTGCAATAAATTTATATAACTTTGTATCTCAGCATCACTTAACTATCGTATCGTAAAAGTACAAAGAGACTTTTCAAACAAACGGTTCGCTTTCAAGTGTTGAGATTTCGCATTTTAGTTTTTAGTGGAAGACATCAGTTGACTGTGACTGCTACTGCTGCTAATTCGCATAAAGGAAGCATGAAACAGTATACAACGAAGCAAATATCCTTATAAAATGCATGAGAAGTTCTCATCAGTGACATCGGGATCGGGATAAGGAATATATATATATGAAGAAAAAAGGAAGCACACGTCCAAAAATAAATTCGTCCCATTTGCCAAAAACCTAGAAAAAAATATATGCTTTTCCACTAGTCCTCGACATGAAAGAAGTTGCTTATATGTACTTCGTTTATAGTAGCACACACTTTGATGTTCTGCTCTCGTAGGGAAATAAAAAGCGTTGCAATACGAAGATGCGCTTAAGAGATGTTCAATAAATATGGCATTTTTTATCTTATTCCCTCTGCTCATTTTGGTGAAACTGGAGATGCGGTTTCGTCTGTGTCTTTCTGAATCTCTGAATGGTGGAGGCTGTTACTTTTTCATGCAAAATGCAGTTTTCTCCTTTTCTCCTGAGATGTTCGTGGTGGTGTGGGGTAGTGCACATGGACGACTAATATGTTTCAGACAAAAAATGTGATACATATTATGCACTTTGTGTAATTTACGAACATATGCACTTACATATGGCTCCGCAACATATGGATAATTTTTTTATGTGAAATGAGTTGCGGGAGTGAGAAAAAGAGCACATGAATAGGTACGTCGGTACATTTATGTAATGCACCAAGAAGGTAACGTTTTCGTAGCGTGAGAGCAGAAACATGTGCATACCAGTTGACGCCACTTGATGGACCATCTGAAAACAAGTCCTATTTTCTCTCCACTTTCCGATTAAAGCAAAAGATTCCTGACATTTACAACGGAAGAAAAATTGCTTGCAATTTCAAACAGAGCGAAGTCGCACAATGACATGACGTGAGCAGGTGCTATATGTGTGGTTCAAAATTTGTTATGCAAACTTAAGGCGAATAATTTGAAGGTGGCAAGGAATAATTAGGAGAATTTTTTTTTCAGAAAAAAATACCCAGTTTGATATACTCAACGCGTCATGCAGGAGTTCCAGAACGGATTTTTGGAATGTCGTTTTATTGAATATTCTTCAGCTTCAGAGGAGATGTAGCAGCTTTTAGCAATATAGCATGCGTTTCTAAATAAGTTAACGGACAGCATACGTACATGTTTACACTATTTGTATTAAAATGTACATGTATATATAGATTATTAGATAAAATATAGGAACTCGGACCACCAACCACTTTACAAACATAACTTTTCTGTTTACGCAATTAGCTATAATAATTAATTACATCATGTACCGCACAACCATTTGTTTCCAGTATACATTATGTACAGTAATAGCGGATGTATGTTTTAATGAGTCAAAAAGTTAAATTCGACAACTTCGTCACGTTTCTACTATCAAAGCTATGACTTTTTTTACCAAATTTTCGCTATTGGAATTTTTAGCGTGGAAGCAGTTATCTATACCAGAAAGGTATTTAAGGTTCAGATTTTCAAATATATCATCTAAAATGTAATTAACACACAAACCCTTTTCAATAAATTCACATACATGGTTTGATACTAACTTAATCGTAATTAAATAACAAATTATCTTACGGACTTATCACATTCAAGACATGACATTTTACTATACGCAATACTAATTGACTAGTATAGAAAGCTTACGTACTAGACGCCAATAAAAAACGTAGACATCATCACATCATTCACTATGTTTCATCAGGATCGGAGGGATGAACAATTCCAGACTTAAAATTATTATTTTTGGCCACCTCAAAATGCTGGGAATATTTTTGATTTGAGTTTCGTTTACAGGATTCTTCAAAACACGGAAGCTGCTCGTATTCGATCTAGTTTTATGTAAAAATCTCAACACATTCGAGATTTTTGATGCAAATGTTTTTGGCTACTTTGTAATAGCATTTTCATACTGTTTAACTGCAAATGCCGAATATTAGCTATATGAATTAAGTTATTATGATAGCGTGTAAAAGTAGGAAGCTATTATCTGAGAGTACAACTTTGACTAGGGTATGAAAAGTTTCATGGTTTCTTGAGCAAAGTCTTGAAGACGCTAGAAAAATCAAAATATAATTCTAAGTAAACTTGACCTAGACACTTGGCAAGTACACACACGCATACGTAGATCATATATTAATTATATTTAAAGTACGTCTATTTCACCGGTATTATTAACTATACGACACCAAGCGGAGGAGCCTATCAGCTCTCGGAGGAGTTAACAAATTGAGTGTTGAGGATTCTTACAAAAACTTCATTCAGTCGTCTTCAGTTCAACGCCACTCACTTCATTGATAATTAATTCCAGGTATATCTTACAAGCAGGTTGTGTTTCAAAATGTGCTCCAGATTTAATGTAAATGGTTCCGGTGGAAATTATTAATCTTTGTCTTTGCCAAAGACAGCATATTTTGAAGTCAAATAAGTTTTCACATATTATTACGTTCATCCTTCATACTTTCACTCCTGCAAACATCTGCTGATGTTATAAGATATATGGGGGCATTAGTAATTAGTGTGTTGTGTTTAGAGGAGGACTTTCTCCTAAGAATGTGTGTAAGAATCATTCACATTTTGCTATAAACTGGTCGTCCATTCCCTTTCCTTTTCCTACAAGCTAAAGCTAAACATTTAATCTACTTAATATTGCGATCTCAGAAATCATCAGCCTTATATAATTATAGCTTCAACATACAGTCATTAGACAAGACATGGTTGCTCAAAGGCAAATTTTTCTGGTTGCGTCAAAAAGTTTTTTTTCTCTTCTAAGAAATATGGTACCATTTTACTACTTTTCGTATTAAATGCTTTAAGATTTTACTTGAAGGTCATATGCGTCTAGCAAAAGCATGGAGCAAGAAGCTACAGCAAGAATGTAGAAATTCCAATTTACATTGTTTTTTTCATGATGAAAGTTTTCTCTAAGCAGAAAGACTAAAACTTGTCTAGAGTTGTTTTATTGTTGAGTTATTGAAACTCTCTTGCTTATTAGAAGAGTGGGGTCGACATAAGTCTGTCAAATGCTTTGAGATTTCGATTATGACTTATTTTCAGAACGTTGAATATGTTCAAGCGAGCAGCTACAGATAATCCTCATTTATTACAAACGTGTTTGTTTCAAACTCCGAATTTCCGATACGTATTTATGCACAATTGCAAAAGGTGATGGAGCGTTTCTATATATTTCTACACTAATCGTTTCTAATTGGCTATAAACTTCGTTTTGAAGGATAAAACTCGATTACTTAAAAAAGTTGAACACGAATAAAATAGATATTGTTCGCTACATACTGGCAATATTTTTGGGGGTAATTAGAGGCGCTTCGTGTGAAACAGAATATTTGTCATGATGTACGTACGTAGTTTTATATTGAGTACAAGAATTGGTTGTCATTAAATATACTTTCAGAGATAGTATTTTATCAAGGTAATGATTTTTGGTCGGATGAAGTAAAGATAAGAAATACGAAAATAAAATAATCTTATTTTCTATCAACTTCTGCAAACTAATTTTCTGTTAATTACAACATACAAGATCTAAAGATACTCTAACCAACTCCTTCACATTTTGCCACTGAAGAAAAAATGCCACACTTTTTTTGGTGCTTTCTCTCTGTTATTGGAGGTGTGCAAAATTTACACAGACTCAACCTTATACTGAATACTTCCTTGGCCGTGTTGCTGCTCGATTAATTGTGATCTTGGTGGTGGCGGTTGTGGTGGTCTCCGAGCATCCAACCGGATCGCATTCTCATATTCATAAAGTGGGTTTGGAATAGTTGTGACTGCCTCATTGGGGGCCAGCAGGGCATCACTCGTATTGTTATTGGCATCTCCGGAAACTGAGCCCGTTCTCGGGATAAGGCGAGCAGTGTCAGACGTGTCACTCGGGTAGCTGGAGGAGGAAGAGTTATTTCTTCGGTGCTGATTGTAGCCCGAGGAGTTGTTGCGACGCCTTTGATGATCTCCGCCGCCCAATCTTGACGGTGTTGATGATGATGAGTTGCGGTGATGAAATGGGAGGGTCCCAGCGGATGACGACAAGTCGTCTTGATTGTGGCGATAGTGTCCCTCAGGAGAATACTCGAGGGAATGATTGTACACGAAAAGAATGAAAATGTAGATGCCCACTGCGGCGGAAATCAGCGGGTCCACGTCGATGCTCATGTTCGTGTAGGTAAAGGGACCAAGGGATTTTAACGTTTGATAAATTGCTTCCCTCTCCCATTGGTATTGCTTTAACAACTCGACGATAAATCTTGCAGCGAGGAGCAAGGTAAATCCTACGGTGGGCCATCGAATAAAAGTCTTTGATTGCTGAAACAACAAAATCATATCATATATGCATGGCTTTCCTCAACAATGACAGAATAAGTGGATGAAAAATTTACTCAATTCAGGAATAAAGCAGATGAAAAATATTGCTTTTAATTTACCTGCTCAACCCCCCTGAAAATGAATATGCCTAACACGAGAAAGCACCAGTTGAAAATTATGTCAACTCGGGAGACGTAATAGTCAGACTGTAAAACAACAATTATATATGCATTACTTTGTGTACATTAAAGACAAGATATAATTGTTGAATTCAGAATAAATACTTACACCATCCGAAAACAGGTTATAGCACATACTGAGCATAAGCTGTATTCCATGATACTGTTGCATAAAACAAAAAATAGATTGTACATTTAAATTGATTGTTGTAAGGATACAAGGATTTGCTACAAGGATTGTTTGTGTGCCCAACTTACGACATGAATACTAGCTCCAAAATAAACCAATCCTCGTAACGTGACGTAGCACATTTTGAGAGATAGTTAAATCCTTGTTCCTCAACGGGAATTGTTTCTGATTAGTTTTCCCCCCGAAGGATGTATATCACATCTGCAAGAGCATACAAATGTCTGCTAGGTGTGCTGTTCCATTGCTTCTTAACATTTTTTATATAGTACGACAACCAATTTTTCCTGGGATTGTATATTGATCAGAGTTCAGTAAGGTTTAAGAAGTCGATTTCAGAAAACGTTTGTTATGTTTATGAAAGAAGCACATTGACTTGACTTTCCTGCACTAATCACATAACATATAACAGTTTCAGCCGAGTTAAAGAGTTCGGGAGGTAAAAATGACTGCATAGACTTTGTAAGAGCGAAATTTCCCAGAGATGGCTAATCTGCTTCCAACTTTCTACTGTACTTTTTCACGAATATTAATATTTTTAAATATGATGCACCAAGATTTCGTTTTGCAGATTAACACTTTTACACACACACGCTTGATACATATACGTTTCTCGCTCTGGCACTTTTGCCAATGATGAGCAAATCGGATGATCAAGAACTGCGCGTCTGGCTTTTTTCATGAGTAAAAGATTTTTGGAACAGTTTCATCTTTTGCATCCTACGGAGATCCACTACAGATCGTGTTTTTGCTAGCGCAGACAATTATTGCTCTCGTCATAGATGCTCGTATTATCGTCACGTCCACATTCTCAAATCCCTTCCAACACATCAACAACAACAACAAGATTCTATTTCAAGTACTTATGCACTTTCTGTAAATCCTTTTCGCTGTCGTCACTCATCGTCCTCTTCAGTACACTCAACGTCATGTGACAAGAGGTGTATATCAGGGAAATTTATGTCTGATATGATATTTGAACCTCCAAGATTTCAAATACTACACGTTTTTTGCTTTTCTCTTTCTCAGAACAGTCCTTTTCAACACTTTCAAGTGTCAGAGGGCAGCTTCTATAGTGCTTTTAATTAACTATGCTCGTTCAAGCGAGAAATTAGCTAGTTCAGAGATGACACAAGGCAAGTCCTATTTCAATCACGGTTAAATCCAGTGAAAACTAGTAGCATTCAAGTTCCTCCAAAAAAAGTTCAATTCCGATTGAAATTCTCGAGACAAAAGTTTAGCCTTTATATCTGCATTTAAAACAGTCTTGAACATGGGCATGGACTATCTTTTGTTCCTTTTTTACTTGCTTCACAGTGCATAGCAAGTCCATAGGGAAAATGAAAGTATTTCTTCGCTAATCGTAACTTTTATTCTCCTGCTCGCCGACACTGAGAGGAACAAGTACGAGCAAAAATTATTGCGACTTTACGCCTTTGGACCACAAGAGGAAAGAACTATGTTTACGCAAGTAAATATATGTGTGTATGTATTGTAAAAAGCAGAAAACACACATTGGGGAGAGACAACAACAACACCAAAGAGCAGATTAAGTCACCGATATTTTTACGTGTAAAAAAGCCTGATACACTTTTTCTATGCAATTCCCTTTCCACTCACAAAAGTCACAACCTTAGCACACTCATTCTGGTTGGGTGATAATCGACATAAAATTGAATGAAGTGGATTAAATCAGGTTGCCGTTGTACGTTGTTGTATTTACGAGTTTCTCTTGACTTTCATATTTTCTCTGAGCTCGACTGTCAAACTACGGGAAAAGCCCTTCCCTCTTGCAAAGAAGGATATGATCGCAACAAAAATATCTGGTAAGTAGGTGCAGTGTGCACATATATATGTATATGCATATACATATTCGTAGAAACTTATAGAAACGTACAGAAAACGCTTTCTTTCCACGATCCCATTTCACTTTCACGGGGGTTTCCCCTTTGCAACTAACCTTCTTTCACATTGCATTTTCCTTTATGCATAATACATAAGGGCATATGTACACAATACGCCAACGGAGATAGAGACAGAGTGACGATATGTACTATGGCTATATTTGATTGAAGAAGGGGTATATAGAACGGAATATGCATATACTTAGTTATTATGACATTGCCTTTTATTATGCACTGGATAAATATACATTTTCCAGCCCTCTCCCTATGCCCCTAGATAGATAATGGGCTTGGCTCTTTTGGCTCATAGCATTTCATCTTCTCTCTCCGCATCTATATAGTACATTGCTTTTCCTTCTCCAGCTGCTCGCTGGTCTGGTGAAATTTGGGCTGAGTTTTTTTAGTTTCTTCCAGAATGACACAATGGACATAAAAAGTAGAAAAATATGCATGGAGTTGTTAGGTTGTTACAAATGGGATGAAAAAAGTAGAAAACATGAGAATAGTGGGCAAGACAGGATGTTTCCATCCACGCGGACTCCTATAATAAGGCCCACCAAAAAGGTCTGTATCAAGCTTGGGTGCATCCAAGTTCATTTTGTTCAAGCTATCCCCTTACTTTATTGCATTGTTTATGGCTTGTATATTTTTTATAGGTTATGGTCGACAACATTGCGCATCCTTAAAATACGATTTACATACTTTTTGTTCAATATTAGTCTTTATATACTTATTACAATTTTTTGATGCGGTCATTATATCACGGCGGCTTTTTTACTTTCACCGACAAGAACTCACGTAAATCCTGACAATGGTTGGATGGCAATATAACGAGATGAGTTTGAAGGGAGTCGGCAGCTCATAAGCTGGATAACGTGACAAACTATGCGAAATAAATAGAAAAGTTTTTATGTTGGACGAACATGTTGGACTCCCACTGAGAGCATACTGTGTGTAGGTACATGTGAGTCTAACATAAATGTTGTGTTTGTTTGTGTTGGGCTTTCCACTCCGGCGTTTTTTGTGTGTTTTTTTACGAAAGGAGAGCGGAAATAGTACTCATATTCCAGAAACATATAGAAAGAAATCTGTGGAAGTACATATATACATACATACACTTTTGATAATGCATTGGATACACTTGCAGCAACTGCTGCATATTTGACACAGAAGCATCAAAAAGGGGGAGAGGATCGACATGTAAATAGAAACCTTCCGAGACAATCCCGACTCGAGCCGATCCAAGAGCATAAAAAATGTATATGACTAAACCACATATATGACGCTGGTGTTAAAGATTAATTGGAGTGTTTTATGCATACACTACTACCTTATATATGCATGTACGTAGTTGATCACATCCATATCTTCTTTAATGATGACGTCTGGCTAACCAACCATGCATGATTCATACAATTCTACCACGTAAATGGTCATTATCCTTTGATGCTTTTACCTCAAAGTGTCCGCATCTTGACTTGACGTAGGTAAGCAAGTAATATATGGCTACTACTTACATACAACATATTATCATTCTTTCACTTTTGATCCGTCCGATACGATTTTACCAAATTGTAACGGAAAAGGAAGGAAATCGGATATTAGTCTAGTCTCGCATTTTTATTCCTTTTGTTTTCACATAAATGTGGGATATGCCTATCTAAAAGTTTCGTTTCACTTAAGTTAAGAAGCTAGGAGAGACGGACCACGAAGAACTCATCTTCTAAAAATCATGAAGACACACTAGATGAAAGTAGAAAAAACTGGTAGTGAATTGCACCACGTACAACCACACCACACACATGATGCTATTTTTTCCTAATGTGCTTAACATCTACATAATGGCTGCGTTTCTGTAGCTCAAGCTAAATACTAGAGAAGAGATGCACGTCATCTAGTGCTCTTATTAAACTGACGATGTACAAAGATTATTTTGAAGGTCTAAAAAGATGCTGTAGCCTGTTTGGAGTTGAATAGCTCAAGTGCATATAAACATACATCCACATGGACGCCCTCACATTGTGTCGATGAAATAAAAATCTACCAATGTACTTTTTTGCTTCATTTTCTCCTCTCTACGTATTTTTTACACTTCTTTTTGACTTTTCGTCCGAGAGCAGAGAAAATGTATGCATGTTTACTTGGAATTCAGAACAGCAGGTCAACCTTAGCATGAATAAGTTAGTAGTAGGTTATATGTATGTAAATGTATTCCGCTGCTTTAAGGATAAGGAATCATGGAAGAAGGAAAGGCGAGAGCAAAGTGAAAGCCGGCCATTTCGTATCGGGTGTACTTATTTCCTCATATAAAAGCGGAAATTGAGGTCACTAGATTATGCAAACTTGACTTAGGGAAAAATATCCTCGTATATTGCTTCATAATACATGATATGACTTTTTTCCTTTGGCGGATGAATAGTGAATTGAGCAATGCAGAGAGAGATGAAGATGGATGCAAATTTGTTCTTGTCCGACAAGAAGGCTTGATTGTATGCATATGTGATGAACTGCTTGGGATGAATAATGCATAATATGACTTTTGATACGCCTGCCAAACTTTCTGATGAATTTTCTCCATTAAATGAATTAGCTCTCATTTCTTTTAATTTACGTTTGCTTCACTAAACCAACAACATCATTTAGTTCATAACACAAGCGTCACATGTATAGAGTCATTCGCAGTAATCACAAAAATATTGCATAAATGGAATATTGGAAATAAACAGAGGTTTCTTGCTTTCAATGAAGTATACAGACAGTAGACCATAGTTCAAAAATGTACTTGAATAAGAACATTTAAACATGGCTAAAAGAAGAATTCGATGTAATAAGGCTACAAAACAAGCACATTGTGTGTTTTACACATCATCATACTCTGGTGAAGCAAGGGGAATTGGAGGAGGCAGTGAAATGTCATCAAGTTCTCTCGACTCTTCCGTAGTTCCAGCTGGTAATGGTGGCAAGGGCTTCATGAGGACATCTTTTCTCACGGGGGTGATTGGGTAGTGCAAAGCTTCTCCAGGTTCTGCTCCAATTCCAATCCCTCCCGTTCTCGACTTTGGTGAAAGTTTGGATGACTTGTTCTGATCCGCTTCTAGATTGCTATTTTTCACACTTTCCTTTTCAAACTTGTTGTGAACATTGGAAATATTTGGGGTGGAGGATACTGTCCAAGTTCCTGGAGTACCTGTTGTGGTGGAAGTTGGGTTTCGAGCAGGTCGACTCATCCCGTCACTAACTTTTTCATCGTCATCAGAAAGCTTTCTCTTTGCAGGATCACGTAACTCTTGGTAAGCATAAGTGAGGAGAATTATGATGAAAATGGAGTCGACAACGAGGTTGAGAAACAAAGACGGAGTTTTCAGACGGAATGCTGTCCAGTCGAAAGCGTAAATGTAAGCTAGCTCGAGTGTGTAGCGGACGAATAAAGTTACAGAAAGGGAAATCGTCGAGTAGAAAACGAAGTTGAAAGACCGCTGAAAATATAAAAGTAAATAATTGGTCAAATAGCCAAAAAATTGTTACGGCAAGATTAAAACTGGTAGCATGGATTGATGAGATGTCATAAATTAAGGAACCTCTTCGACTCCCGTTAATGCGAATCCACTTGAGGTAAACAGGGGGATGAAGTAGAATAAATGGAGCATTACTTCGTCGAGGAAATGCAAGTCCAAATTCAAGTACGTCATTTTCTGGAAGAAGACCAATGAATGGTTTGAACGACATTTGCAATATTTATATTTGACACAATTGCAATAATAACAACAGATACAATTGAATTGTTTGTTGAATGAGAAGTTGTGAGCTTACGTATCCGCTGATGGCATGTGAAATGCAAGCGATGACTAGCAATATGCTGCGATACTGTAAATGTACGGCAAGAAAATGGTAAACTAAGCGTATGTATTTTAATGGTGAAAGTATACAAAACTTGACATTTTTCAAACTTACAATAAATACTGATGCGGCAAGGTACGCAGCTCCACGAGTCGTTGGAGCGCACATTTCCTCTCTTTGCTGGCGTTAGCCTTGGATTAGAAACTTTCTGGACAAAGAAAAGACGTTGATATATAAATTATGGATGATTCCCTTTTCCCTTTATGGATATTGACACTGAATACTTTAAGGTTGCTAAAATGGGCACATTAAAAAATTTAGAAGCGCTTAATCTTGCAGAATGATTGCAGCTTTGGAACGGACCATATTATTATACTTTCTTTTGCACAGAGCACTTTGTGGAATTCAATCGTAAACCCCACGTTCAAGAAGAAGGGAAATGAATCCCAAATGTTTGATAATAAATGAAGAAGACGATGGTAGTACGAAGTGTGCTTCTGCATCCGGAACAATAATATGTATATTGCACTATGCACCTTTCCCTGCAATTTGGCAGTGAACTAGATCTATAAATTTCTCTTGCATGCAAAATGCAGAGGGCAGCAACATAATCGGAGAATTTATTTGTGAAAGTATAAAATATACAAAAATGAATTACATTTATTTTTTTCCTCTCCGAAAGCTACTGCCGAGGAGGAAAAAACGTGAATGAAAATTTTGCACACTGAGGGCTTTTTTGGTATGTATGCAAGTTTGGTGTATGTTGGTTTTGGTATATGTCGCTGTTGGATGGTGCAAGTTGTGAAATGCACCGAAACTACTACTGCTGCAGTCTCTTCTGCCGTAATCAGACGCTTGAACAAATTAGTTCTCTTTGCACAACGTGAAAAAAAAACTGAGAAAATCATGTAAGATAATATGTATGATGTTCTCTTTTTTGTATCTTGACTGTTGAGCAATTCAAGTAGACAGTAGTTGGTTTGGTACACGCGGCGACATTTATATGACCTTCTCTAAATGATCCACTGCTGCTGTTCAACGAAAGTTTTTTTTCTAACATTTCCGTTTGGAAGTAGAGGAAGTCAAGTGGTAGCCAGGGAGTGATGAGGAGCCACTGACTGACTGGTGATATATGCCTTGGGCACACAAGCAGTGGCACATATCCAAATCCAACTCAAACTTCTTCGTTGGAATGGATGCACGATGCACACATATTGAAATGTGTGTAAAACTTGCGTCTTGGTTCACTTGTTAAAAATTGGTTGATTAAGTAGTGGAGATTTAGGTTGATAAATGTGTAATGTCTAGCAGATGCATATTATCACGCACATGTTGATGTTCCATCATGTACGAGATTTTTATAAGTGATAAAAAATGAGGATGCAAAATACATATATTTTGTATGTTCAGTGCGCATCTCATCATATATAAACAAATTGCTGGCAAATGTCTGTACATTAATTTTTCCGGCTAAAAATACACATTTAGGGAGAACTGCATTTCGCATTCTAGACGACCTTATGAATACATGTGCTTCTTGTTAAAAAGCTGAGTATTTTATTGATCACTAATCCAAATGCATATGATGTATGTTTATTTGTCTATCCTCGTTCAAATGTTTTCTCGACTTACTTTCACGGAATATTTTTATCTTCAAACTTCAAAGTTCATTTTCCAGTTGCATATACCATAACCATAACATGCATCATCAGCAAACCTGTCGTAGTACAAAGAAGACTAGGACAAATATCCTGCACATCCGCTTCCTATCGATCACTCTCACTCTCAAGACAAGCCACTTCTCAACACAGCCATGGCCAGTTCATATTGCTCAAGTTTCTTCCTCATTTTCCATGTTACACTTTGTACTCCGAGATAAGCCTTACAACTCTGTCATTAACGAAAGATCCTTTACGACTGACATGAGGCATAACATACTAATCTCATTAACAATTACATCTCGGATTCTTGTTATTGCTACTAAAAACGAATTAGTTACTCCGTTGAAAAAGTAAGCAGAAGTTAATATTTAGTTCTTAAAATTCACTACTTGTTTCATGCAATTTGTCAAAGTGGTGCTTTCACCTATGCCTAAATACATCAGAATTGTTTATTTTTAGTAACGTATTTCTATTTCCTCATGCATATATGTTCTGCTTCTAACTACATACGTAAGTGTCTTTGTACTTAATTCCGGATTTAATACCCCTCCCACTGACAATATTGACCCACCCGAGAATTTTGCATATGTTGAATTAGCAAATATGCCTTTTAATCATTTAAAATTCTTGATTAGGAGATTGTATTCTACGGGACACTTTATTCGATTCATAGTCAACAAGAAACATAAAATTTCAATAAATATTAATCCTAATGAAGGTCGGCAGAGCTAACGCTAAATGGAATGGCTATCCAAGTATGTAGTAGACCATTTTATGAAAATTCCATAACGAGTTTAAACAGTTTTGCAGCAAACTCTATAAAACAATGCTGAAAATAAGTCCCGTTTTTCATTTGGAGCCCATCCACGAAAAAATGAAGTTATCTCAAACTAACTTTATCACAACGTATTTGAATTTCTACTCCAACTTTCTCCTAGTGCCTTTTAGAATAAAATGGGATCCAACCACATCCCGTTATATCAAGTCGACCTCCACAACTCACAGAGTAAAAAAGAAATAAACATTTAGCATTTCATTAATTCAATTCAAAACACGTAAAAAGAAAGCATGCATTGTTTCAGATTTTATGTGCAATTTCGCATGTGACTGCTGTGATACATATTTCCCCCTATTTTCTTGAAGCGCTAGAACTGTTGCAAAACAGTGCAAAGGACATTACAGCATTCATCGACTTTGTTGACAAAATTTCCACTTTTCTTGTCCATATGGATATGATTTACATCTGTTGGACCAAATCGGGCTTAATTTTGGAGATGGTTAATCGCCTAGAGTCGAAGAGGGAAAGCAAAAAATGTTGCTTAAGCGTACGATGCCATACAAAACAAGGAACGAATAATTTTACTTTTCCACTAAAACTTGTATGAATGATGAAACCTAATGCTTGCCAATCTTATCAATTAATAGTTGATAATAGTATTGAGCTGCCCCTTTATAAACATCGCACTATCTGGAATTGCAGCCTTCCCATCCTTTTATGCAACAGCAAAAAGGGAAATTTGGGCTTTCACTCCTTTTGATTCAGACCCTTCCGCATGCGCAAACTTGATTATAAGTGTTGGTGCTGGAATTTTTGCAGTGGTAAAAACCAACAATGAGCTGTTCTGTACTTCTAGCATTGGTCTGTTGATTGCTATTATGATGGCGCTCTTTCAAGCAACGACAAACTATGTCAAATATCTGGAATCGTTTCGTCCAAACAAATGTCTCACGAGCAATCAGCAATACGAGCGGGTAAGTAAAGTTAAGTAAATTTAGGCACCTGTAAATATTGAATTCAACGTATTATGTGTTAATCTATCCGTCAGGGTATACAAATGGAAGCAAATCTTAGGAAAATGTTTGCAGACTCAAGTTCTTTGATAAGCAAGCGAGTTGTTTTGGAGTATATAATGACGCTAGCATTCATTGCAATGACCCCACAAGTAGCAGCCAAAACAAATTTTAGGGGAACATATTCTATGACTGCGTATATTTTGAGCTCGATGGCTTTCTGGATTCTTGCATGCGAGTCACATCATCAGGTTACAAGAAATACTAGTTGTGGGAGGCGTTTGTGTTTTATTGCACAATTTGCGCTAAAATGCTAAAAATAACAAACAAAAATTGTAGATCAAAGAAGCGACAAAAAGATGGATTCAAGCATTACTTCAAGACACCAAAGGTCTCTCTGTAGAAGCTCGAATTAATCTTATATCGTTGCAAACAGAAACTGAAGCTAACCCAGCTGGGATTTCTTGTCGATTCTTTACCGTATCGTATGGATTTATCGGATCAGTACGTGTCATAAAATTCATTTCTTCGCAGCGTAGATGGTTGTTTGGGGCTTTTTATATATCTTGATCTTGATATGTAAATTGTTTTCAGATGCTGGGCTTGATAATCACATATGCTACAGTAATGTATCAGATGAGTGTGGACAAGAAGTGATTATATTAATTCCAAGAAGATGAAGTAAAGTTGGGAATACGAGGAGATTTTTTTCTGTCAAATATAAACAGGTACTTTATTCACTGTATGTGCAAGTAACTTAAGTCTACACAATCATATATTGAATTACTTGAACTTAAGTTTGAGATAGAAATTTTTGCTGTGTAGACTGGTTCGTTGGTAGAGAAATCGAAATTATAGTTGACCTTTGACCGTGTGCATCTTGGAATAATCATATAGAACTTACATACTTGCAACACAACAGGTTCTTTTCTTTATGAAAAACATAGCACACGATATATTTTGCGTTTTCTGCGCTTAATGCAATATCTGCTCTGTTGTTAGCAACATTTCAAGTATATTCTTTCACCAGCGAAAATATGATTTCGTTCGCAAAATAAATTAGTACTTTTTAATAACATTTTTCTTTGCCAGCGCGTTTTTTTATAATTTGCACTTTTTCGAATCGGCAATTTAACGTTGTTATAAAACCTGATTATTTTGCGCTGGGTTATGTTTTGTCCGTGTATCATCAATCTTTCTTAAATTGCCAGACAGAGGACCAGCCTCAATAAAAGGTACCTTTTGAAATTTATAGTAATTTATGACAACTTTTCACATTGACTTACGATCCTCATTTTAAAAATGTACATTTTTAGCACACTCCCTTCCTTTCAGCTTTCTTTTTGCGTAATGGTTTACAGGCCTTGAAACGTAAGTGAACGATTTTTTTGTCATCTTCTGTTACATACATTATATGCACTGACACCAGACTTTTTTATATCGTCAGAGAGAGATCGATAGAGAGGTATTCAAGCAAAATTGTTGAATGAAAAAAGTAGAGTTTTTTTAAAAAGAGAAAATCCGTTCAGTTTTTGGTTATATACGTTACGAGCACCAAAAATGGAAAATACAAATTCGCAGATATTAATATAATTGTTTTTTAAATGGTTTTCTCCTGAGGTTCTTAAATACTGAACGAATATAATATGGATATATATGTAGTTGTTCTCTCTCCTCAAGAGGATTATTAGCAAACACTCACTTATAACATTTACATATTATTTATAAGGTATTTATAATGTATATATAATATATTTTGTCGTTATTTACTCAAAAATGTACTTCGAATGTAGTTATACATGTACAATATAAGTATAATATGTGTATAGTAAATATTTAATATATATTTATATTTTAAATCTGAGTACTCTCATATCAGTTTTGGTTGCATGCATGCGAAATTCGTGAATTGAATACTTTTGGTTAGTAATGAAGTATTATAGTGTACCGGAGTAATCACAGGCTATTGTTTAAACGTTTTTCAAATGTAAATCATCATTCACATTTTTTCTGTTATCTCTGTTCTAAATGATTTTTTATCTAAAACTTCTCGATTGGAAAACAGAAAAAAAAAACACTCTCTATAGTCTCTTGGTGTATAGACATCTAATATAATTATACAATTTTGTTGTTGATCATATATAACTTTCTAAAAAAATCCTACAAACTAGTCGTTATACTTCATTTTTTAATACATGTTACATCTCTAATAATTTTTAGTTAATTTTTTTACCCAAGTAAGTTAAAAAATTTCTCTTGTTTCAATTTGTTCACAAATTCTAGAATCAATCGTAGGAATAAACTGTATACGTATACACGTTTACTATACGAGCTACCGAAAAAGCGTATTATCCAAGTAAATATAATTCGATAGATTCTATCAACACTTTCTATATAAACTAGTGTGGGCTATATAGTGTCCTCAAATATTATGTGTCTCATGCGATTTTTTAAAGGAGGGATGAAAGCTAAAATTAGTACATTTCTGTTTAAGGTTTTTGCTCTAGTTGTCTACAGTCTATAATTTATCCTTGTTGAAACAGTGCTTCTCTTCCACTTTCACCCTTTCACTTTGCTGTTTTCGGTGCATAAAAGAAAGAAGAAAATGTTTAAAAGTTTCTATATTTCATTGGGTATATGTAGTAATTGGTATACACTGCCAATTTCTTTTTAAATACCTGTATATTTTTTTCTACTTTTAATAATTTGCTTCTTCAGAAGAATAATTTCTTTTTCTACTCTCTACCTACTTTTTCCCATAACTTTTTCTTTTTTGTACTACGTATATTACACAATTAGATAGTTCGTACTTTTTCTGACTTTCATCATAAAATAGTACTATTTTTTATAGAATTCATAATAATAGTATAAGTCTGCTATAGACCTAAGTTGGTTATTATTTTACACTTTTTTGTATTAAGTACGGATAGCACCAGGTACGTTATTTACGTGAATTGTTACAATTATATATATTTGACTCAACCACTGAAACTAGCTTCTATATACCTATAATATTATAAGAACATTACTTCTATATGTTATCCTTTAAAATGTGCTTGCTCTTGTCTTATAATTTTCTAAAAGTCTCTACAGAGAAAATTATGTCGTTGAACGCATAAGTAATCACTAGATTTAGGTTACAATCTCTCGGATTTGAATTGACCAAAAATGTATATAATAATTTTCTCCTTTCTTCATATAACATCACTACACCCCCTAAAAATGTTTACTTCAGCACCTCGACCTCCTCCTCTGCCTCCTCCTCACGTCTTCATCATTTTCACTTCGTCTTTATAAATTTCCAGCTTTTTTTAGTAATGCATCTTGGAAATATAGACACACAATATATAACGCTTTTTTAGACAATATTTTAGTATTAATATATTCCGCCTTGTCGTAAAATGGTACAACACACAAGACGTGTATTTATGATTCCCTATAAACATACACCACAGCAGCGTTTTAAGAATGCGGTTAGAAAGAGTTCCTCTTCTTCTTCGTCGTCTTCTCTCGCATCAAGAGTAACAGCAACACACGACATCATCATAATAGCATATTATTTCCGTCACGACACCACTCATCAAGTAATGAATATTAAATAGTCTATAATAATAATGCGGTCCGATACAATTTACATACACTTTTTTACGCTTCACCTCCTCCTCACATTAAACCTTACATGAATTATACAACAGTTTTATAGTATTTTTTTGTGCAAATACAGTGTGCATAGTAAAATGTGTATTGGTTGTGGTGTGGTATACAAGATCACCGATCCGATAACTTGTCTTAAATCTCTCTTTTCTTATACCGACGAAAAAAAGGAAACACATTGAGAATATAAATTAGTTGATTTAAACCAAAAAAAAAGAGGAACAACATTTTACGTGACAGGATGACTGGAAACAAAAAAATAATATCTGGAGTGTATCCTTAATAGGAACATATAAAAAAATGTTGCATCGATCGGATCCAAAAGAAATGTTAGAGAAAATATATAACCCATTTTTCTCATCCTAAATCTTTTATTCCTTAAACCATCGAACCACTAGGCCTTCGTTGAGAGCAATGCGGATAAGTATGTGAAGCTGAAGCCATACAATGTGAAGGATGCATAGATGATGAGGCTAAATTGGAAGTGTTCGGATTTCCAGAGAATACCAGATATGATGAGTTGTCCACCATGTCACTGTGGGTTTGCTGTTGAGCTCGGCTCTTACCATGATATGGCATATGTTGCAGAGGAGGCGGAATATGGTGCTGATGTGTGTACGGCGGGCCTGGCTGCCCTTGGATATGCGATGCTGGTGGAAACTGCTGACCTTGATGTGGTGGTAATGGGGGTGGCCCACCTCCAACGCTACAAGGTGTTAATTGTTGTTGTTGTTGACCATGATGGTGTACTTGCTGAAAGTGAGGTGGGACAGGTGGTAGATTTCTTCCAAGATCTAGTCGCTGAGGATGCATCATGTGCGGAGGAGGTTGTTGTTGCTGGAGGGGAAGAGGAGCAGCACTACACGGCACAGGACCAGGACCTGGACCTGGCGGACCTCCAGGATTTGCCAAGCAACTCCTTGGTGGCTCGTGAGGATTCATTTGCTCGCGTTCGCTGTTGTGAATATGCGTTTGCGTGAGTTGTCCTCCACTACCTCCGCCACTGGTTTGTGGTTGTTGCTCCAAAGGCTTTGCGAATTTGACTTGCATCCGCGGAGATGACGACGAGGACGTGTAGCCGCCCCCTTTCTGTGGATAAATTGTGATGACTTGCTGTTGTTGTTGGTTTTGGATGTTTTGTTGCATCGCCTTTGCGGGAGGGACTGGTGACCTTTGATGAATGTGATTCTGGCTTTGATTTTGATGCTGCTGCTGCTGTTGATGATGGGGATGTTGTTGCTGTTGCTGAGAGTGGAATTGTTGCGAATCTTTATGATGATGTGTTTGCATGACACTTGGATCTACATTATTTCCAGGCTTCAAGTGGTTCCCTACATGTTGCATTTGCTGGTGTTGATTTGGTTGTTGTTGTTGCCGTTGTTGTTGTTGCTGCGGATGCGGAGCTTGATTCTGGTGATGGTGCGGCTGCGGTAAGAAGTCGCTAGGAATTTGAGTATTTGAAACAAGTTGCGTGCAATTTGAAGTAACTTGTTGGTTTTGCAAACTATGAAGAGCTTTGCTTCGAAGTGCAGGCGAAGGAGAATTTGTAAGTTTATTGTCTGAGTTTCCTGATTGTGCAAACTGGGGTTGAACATAGAAAGCGACATTTCTGGTAACGGATTGAGCATGGCCAAACACGTGGCCAGAGTCTTCGTAGATCAACTGACGAACGTAAATAAATAACAGTACCAAATATACTATAGACACGATAGTCATTACAATGAGCGCTATCAAGCTGTACACTTCGGCCAGCCATTTACTCGGAGGAGCAGCGGGCACTGGGTGAATAAAATTTAGATCCGAGCCACCACCACCACCACCCTCGCCAAGTGAGCGCGTTACCTCTCCCGAACTACCTCTACCCCCCGACACTGATCCTCCATGACTGGTACTGCTACTGCTTCCGCTCGAGGAGCTTGTGGGATAGACGACGCCGCCATCTGGACCTCGTGTAAGTTTTGGGAGGAACTCGGAGGAGTAGTCGTCTCCGAGGTGGTCTCCAGAGGAGGGGCCTCCGGTAGCGTCGGAGGTTTGAAAGCCAGAGTTTACGTAGCCGTCCGTTATGGACACAGGCAGGAAGGGGAACTGACGATACTCGTAAGCAGGGAGAAATCTCAACACGTAGAGGGCAACCAGAACAACAATTTGTAGGATTGAAAAACCCAGTGTGGCCCATTTCAGGATTATGAAGTATTCCTGTGAACATTTAATGATTTCGACTTTTTCTGTAAAATCCTCATAATTCATCCGTATCAAAATTGGCTAAAATTGTTACCTTTTCAACGGAATGGAAAATCACAATTCCAAACGCCAAGAATAACGTTATATACGCCACGAAAGGCAGTAGGTATCCTGTAATACGATCCTTGATCACCTAAAAAAGCATGTTTAAAAATATGAGCACTTTGATTTTCATAAACTTTTCAAAATCACAGTGTCCTCTCTTACATCTGTTACGTTGAAAAATGTCAGGAAGGCCGTGACAATTACATAGCGTATAAATAGCACAGCTCCTAGGGTCTGCAAATATAAAATCAATTTGTTCAGAACAAAGAACAAAAGCAATAAGAATTTGTCTTGAAGACCTTTGTGTGTATTGTCATATTAAAAGCACAAGTTTGCATATATGTCTTACGATATGAATGCTTGCTCCGAAGTATGCAGCACCACGAAGGGATGTGCAGCACATTATTCACTGTTCGGAAACAAGAGTTTCGTTGCGGCTACTCATGCTTTCCAACTGCTGGCCAGACGCAACACTATAAATCATGTGAGTGGTGGAGAAAGGTGCAAGTAGCACAAAAATACGCTCCTCCTCGCAATAAGCACTGCGATAAGAAATATGAGCTCTACAAAATTTACCCATTCGTACACACCCCCACACTTTTTTTAAAAAACGTTTGATTCCTCTAAATCGTATCTTCTTCAACTTTCTTCAAGTTGCTCCCTTTCCACCGCGTCATATCTGACTTTGGCTTGATTAGCATTGGATAATGTATTCTTCTTGTGCGAATGGATTTGAAGGCTTATCAAGGGGAAAGTAGTAGTGTGTGGAGCAATGTTCACTTAGAGAGCAGGAGGCAGTTCGAGTTGACATCTCCATCATTTTTATTGATTTTATGTGAAACAGAAGAAGAAGAAGACGACGACGACGGTGAAGAAGTAGAGAAATCTTGTCGTGAGCGGAGTGGAGCCCGTCACTAACTTAATTTAAGGAAGAATATTTTCCAGCATAATATACTCGTGTGGAAAGGAACGCAGTAGAAGAGATAATGATATTTCTCCCTCTCCCTTTGTTTCTCTCAACTTCGAACGTCAGCAGCAGTCGAAAACAAGGCAGCAGGCAAAGTATCGTTGAAAGTACAAATTGCAGCAATATAATATCCACCGAAGTAGTGTATATACGAAACGGCACACGTAACGAACTAGAGCACCACCACGAGTATGAACATCTGGAAGTTCCAGACTTGAGAAATTGGAATGAGGAATAAGTGTTGTTGGGATAATGCCATCCCAAGATTGCTAAAGATGTGAAAGCATTCTCCTTTTCTTCCAAAAACTTTCATCCACCACCACCACATAAATATATATCATACATGCATATTTTTTCCTTCTTCTTCTTCGTTGTGTCCACCATCACCAAAAGAACTAACAAAATGAGCTAGTTACTCCACCTCGATCCCTCTCCAGTGTTATTGACAGCAGTGCAGTACGAGGGGAAATGTATATTATTTAGATTAGCAGAATTCAACAATAATATTGAATGCACACAGGAACTCCTCTCTAGTTCTCTTGTCGACCTCCATTTTCACATAATATGTTTTGTTTGTCACCAAAACGGAGAGAGAAGGAAAACCTCTTTAGATGAATGCAATTTAGTAGTCTGCAAATGAGCTTGTCTCTTTCATGCATACACGAGGAGCATGAACTAATCCCAGTAAAAGTTTGTTGTATCTTTTTGTGGCACAAATAAAAGGAATATAATAATCAGTCTATAATCGTAGTAGTGTTGTGTAATGCTCAAATCTCCGACTCCATATTACCGTGTCGAAAAATAATGTGACAAAAGAGCACAACAGTCTACTACTCGTCCTACTCACACATTACGTAAAAAGTACTCAGATTCCGGAAAAAGAGTGAAGCATCTCGTGGAAAAGGAGAAAAGAATGTGCCACTAATGCACATATTATTATGCTTGCTAATAATAACCCTTGTTTTCCTCTCTTATTATTAATATCACTACACAAAAGCACCAGTATTAAAAACAAGGGATTGAGAGAGAGAGAGAGAGAGAGCGAAAAGCGTTTGCAAAGTATAACTTGTCTGAAAGAGAGTTGATGATGATGATAGTTGTGTGAAGGCGCTAGATTTCGTTGATTTGAGTATTATTTTTTCAGCTAAACAACTAGTCAAATAGAACTATACACACATACATTATGATATATAAATACGAATGTCCTTTTTTTCTAGGAGAGTTCAGTTCAGTGTAGTGTGCATATTTTCCCCATTTTTATCGTTATGCTAGTACAAGTGAAAAGTAAAGAAAAAAAAGATTTGTTATATGAGAACAAGAATGCAGAGAGAGTTAAAGGGAACACCACTTTTTCCTATAAGCTGGAATGCACACATACACACACTCGCTCTCTCTCTCACACACACAAAATGTATACCACCACCATGCACCATAGCACTACTAAAACCACACACACAAGAGCGGAGTGAAAGCAAAGATTTTTTTCTCTCCCTTTTATATTAGTTGGGTATTACTCTTGTGTATTTTTCTCTCTTGGTGAATAATACGCTGATGATGACGATGATGATGATGACGTATGTATGTATGGATGTATGATATGTATTATCGGGTATAAACCTGTGTGTGATGCACATTGCATATTATGAGTGGAGTCAACGGGGAAAAAAGAAAGCGCGACCAGACCACCGTGTCTTGGGGGTAAGAGTATAAGTTCTCATTTACCTAACAAAAAAATGTACAGCGAGAGAGAGAGAGAGAGAGATCGTATACACATTTCCTCAGTCATGTTTAGAGAGTAAGGTAAGTGGTATGAAGAAGTAAGAGAAAATATTTATGTCATACGATGATAAAGAGTCTTGAGAAGAATGTTACAATGGAAAATATTATGGTATTTTAGGAAATAAAGGGGGAAACCGGAGAGAGAGAGAGAAGGAAAATGTATATTTTTCTGTATTATATGGATTTAGTATTAGGAGAAAGCGCGATGAGCTGAAATTCCCCTTTTTATTCGGTAGGTAGACGGCGCGTATTTTACTTGCGCTACACCAGAGAAAAAGTAGTGTTAGTGAAAGCGGGTAACGAAAGACTGCTTTACGACATCCATGGTTTTACTTTCCACTGTTATTCTTGCAGTATGTGTAGTAGTAGTAGTAGAATCACAAGTTCAGCTCAGAGAGCTCCGTGTGTCGAAAGGAGCAAAAAAACATTTTATGCATATAGAGAGAAAAGGAAAGAGAGAGAGAGATGCAGTTATTGTAAAGGAGTAAAGTGAACGAAATGGAATCTCGCAATCTAAAACGATCCATATGTCGTGGCGAAAAGTTTCCTTGCTTGCTTTTCCTTTTACCCATTCTCGGACTACATACTCAGAAATCGGAATTAGCCCGGGAGAAGAAAAGAAAGGGAAAGCAGGAGAGAGTTGAGAATATATAAAGTACAATGTACAATGGTTAGCGGACAGAGCGGAGAGGGCATGAGAGAGAGAGAATTTCACACACACACGAGACAAGTATCTCATAATATATATAGGGTCGATGAATGGAATAATATTAGGTATAACCTTATATGTGAGTAGGTATACAAGGAGTATTTTTTCCTCTTCGTGACGAAGTACTAAAAGAGGAAATGGGAAGACGGGATTTTAGTAGAGAGAGAGAGAGGAAAGCACATAGTTGATGCAAAGGAAGGAATGGCATGGCATGGCACGGTAAAAAGGAGAAAGCTTATAATATGTGCATATACACTACAGCTGCTCTCAAAGCTTTTCACCGTGTCGATATAAATATAAACGTTCCTCTCGTTTGCTATATGCATGCTACTGGAGGAAATAGAAGAGAGGACGACGGTTCCCACAAAGACCAAAAGTGGTAAAAGAAGTAATGTTAGGTATCATCGTGTGAAGACGGAGACCTCAAAATATATACAGGTTAATATATATATACTCTAGGACTAGACTAGCCGTATGAGTTTAAGCTGAGAGTATATCATAGCGTATTCCATATATAGGATTTCTCTCATATTTATCAGTTAAGGTAGACGTTATGAAGGCATTAGAATGAAAAAGGGCAACACCGATATAAGTTGCATAAGTAAATGACAAGCATTATTACTCGGTTCCATTTATATACTTTTATCTATAGATGCAACTATATAATATAATATGTGTGAAAGTAAGCTTAAGGAATATGGTCGGATTGAAATGGAGATATCACCATCCTTCTCTGCTGCAAAAAAAGTCTCGAAAACCTGCAAAAAAATTTTTAGCTTGTCGTTCGCAAGAAATACAGTATAACGAACCTGTCGAAAAGTAGGACTTTGCGTTGTTGTTGATGACGTGGAAAACCCGTTAGAAATCCGCTTCCTCGGTTGGGTATTATTGGCTACGTATTATTTCATGTGAAAAACGTTCATTGCTTAATATACATGAGGACGACACATATGAAGATGATGGTTTATTGAATCATTTTCTATAATTCCGATACACTTTTTCCCTTGAGTGAGTTATGGAAGACGACGTTGAAGGGAAAAAAGAGAGACAGATGGATAGACAAAGTTTATTGTAATAATGTCTTTCAATACATATAAGCTCTCTTTTCATTCCACTTTTCTGCTTTTCTTCATCTCCTCTTTTCGACGAAAATGTTCATCCTTCTTTTCCCATTCTCTCATCTCGAAGCTTTCGCGAAATTTACACATGTGCCTATATGCAGTCAGTCATCTCGAGTACAATAATGGAATGAATAGACGTTTCCTTTCAGAAAATCGCGTATATGAATGTAAATATACCGGTTGGATGAACTGAAGACGACTAAAGCTTGAGCTTCTCTTGAATATGTAAACGTAGCATACCTTTTACCCAGGCCGTCTCCTATAGAGTAACTAACCTGAAACGTATTGAAATGTTCTGTTGGATGAGAAGGTAGTATATATATGCATATATTGCTCGTGAATTGGCATTGATGTGAAACGAAGAGGAAATTGATTAATGGAAAGGCACTTTACTCATTTGTTTTACGTCTTTTTCAATCCCTCTTTTATCGTCGAGCTAACTTGATTAAATAAAATCACTCGGGAGTAATTGAATTATAAGGACTTTATAAAGTCTCTCTATACGATGAGGAACTTTCATGTGTGGACTGATTTGACATTCGGCTCTAAAAGGGGTGTATAACAACGTATAATATTGTGCATATTCGTGACTTGTCTTCTGAAGGATGTCTAAAAGTTCCTATCAGAAAAATACTTTTTAAAACTATGTAGCAGTTTAGCATAGAATTTAGTACTGGAAAAAGTCTAGCCAAAGAAACGAATCTTGAATCGTATGCATACTTCCATACCTAAATACTTACATAAAATATGTCGCTTTGTTTTAGAGGATGATACGATATGCGACGATGTACAAAATATATTACTGTAAAAGAATCAGGCCTGTTGTATACTTACAACTCAGAACTCACTCGATTCAAGCTCATGAATATATGGTATATGGTTGTGGTACGCATTTGCCCGTATATTTTGCTCCTTGAATGTGCAGTTGAATATATCTATAGAGAAGGACATATAGTATGCATACACGTGTAAATGTGCGAAAGGACATTATGCACATCATAGCGAATTGAATAGTAGGAGAATATTTTTGCATGCCTGCCACCCATTTAATTTCATACAGGTATACACACACAGTCCTTGGCTCACACCGATTGTGTGAAAATGGATGGCGGAGAAATTACAGTTCGAGAGTTTTTTTCTTCTCTCTCTCTCTCGATATCACATACAAATGTGATAGCTTGCTTGTCCTTGAAAGAAAACTTTCTCCTTGGTTCTCGATAAAACTTTCACCAATTTATTCCAACACCTGCTTGAGCTGATGGCCACTCATTGTGTGCTTCCTTTCATACTCGAACTCCCTGACTGACTGTCTGACGATGAGTTGCGGAGTTGAGTGAGAAGCGTAGTGTGCTTTTGGTTTTTGGTGAGGGTACAAACGTGTGATACGTCAGAGAACGTGTTAGCTTTTACACACACATAAAAAAGAAGAAGAAAAAACTGACTTTGATAATTGATAATGAAGCACAAAAGCACCAAGTGCTGATCAATACTAATTTGTGCGAAAATTGCCTCCCATCCTGAATCCTGTGACGAGTAGTCGCATGCCTTTGAACAATTTAATGGACCCTGTGCCTACTGACTTGCTCAATATTTTATATACGTGTACCAGATGTTTCTTGTATGTGTATTTTATCTGAAAAAGATCAGAAAAATATGACAAGCTGCAACATAAAGAAAAGGAAAATGCCTACTTAGAAAACATGTTTTTTTGCGCAAATAGTCTTTAAAGCCGAAAGTAAACTGTCGTCTCGGAAGAGGCTTAAAACAACTTTTTTTAATGTTGAAATAAGCCATAATGAAGCTAACATAAACAGTTCACTTTACGGCAGACTTGAAGTAAAGCCTTCTTCTCTTTGGCTTCAGGGTATTTGTCTTACAAATCATCACCAGAGCACGTGTTCGCGCTTACGCAAACAACATAAAATGTACAGTGAATAACAAGGGTTTACAAAGCACTTTGCACACATACATGTTTACTATACACTTTTGTATACAATTTCAAACTTCAACAAAACTAAAGTTGCGACAAAATGTAATATTCAATAGTGAATGGAAAAATTTCTGGCTGAACAATAAATTTCCTTCATTATATCTGATTAGGCGAACTTGGAACTTATCTGTTGAAAATCATCATTGTCAAGTGAACTTTGCTTTTAGCCGTTCACTCTGAAATAAACGACTTCCTATCACTTTGTGAATATGCACTGATGCAAAGGATGTTTGAGATGTGTAATTTATTGGAAGGGCAAAAGCAAGGATTTTGCCTTTGGCATAACGTAATGTATCTCCATGAAATGGTTTAGAGTATGTACCTTATCTCATCCTCCCATCTTCATTCATGTTTGATAACAGCGGAAAAATATCAGTTCCAGTTTCATATTGTTCGAATAGATCACTTCTGGAACACTTGTTATTAACCTCTTGCGTCTCTTACTGAAGTGGTATTTATCATCTATACATCTTATTAGAGAGGAGATGAGGAATGGAGAAAGTGCTATGAAGATTTAACATGTACTTACTAAAATGCTCATTTACTAAATATATAGCGGAATTAATGCATGTATGAAATGAAGTTTCACTTCACAAATAAATACATTTCATAATATTATTAACACGTTTAAAATTGCCAACATGGTACCTTCCATATTTCGTCACTTTTCGTTCCTTCGCTTCTCATATCTCCGATAAAAGGACAATTATTAATCGACCGAAGGTTTTGAATTGTCCATGCCTAAAATATTTATATTTCTAGTGGCATTACAGTTACAACTTTAAAACGAATAAAAGACATTAACCGATCGACCGATTTTGGAACATCGCGTATTATTATGCAAGTAGTTGAAGTGGTTATGGCGGGCATAAGAAAACCCATTTTCCAATTTGTCATTTGTCAATAATAAGATAATACTTGTGTGTAATTAACGGGCTGAGAGGTCATTTTGATAAAAGTATTTATTTTCTGTCAAGCTTTCTGCGAATTTCTTCC
>JAQFZW010000626.1:0-49517 GCA_034687055.1 Heteromurus nitidus | reverse complement strand
AAGAAGGTTGCAGATGTAGCCGAAAGCTCGACCAAATAAATATGTCTTCCTCAAATATCGTTTACAACCAATATAAAGTCGCCCTTTATTTTTGCAATATACCAGCGTTTCTAACCAAACTAAAAGATTCCTTCTTTCCATTCATTCGAATCAGTTGAAAATAAAGATTGCTTGCTTCTTCTAACAATTTATTCACGTTCAGGAGAAAATGACAATTTTTAGTTTTTTTTTGCAAAGATTGAATTTTTTTTAAAGTTAACAAGTGAAAATAAATTCTACTTCACGACCACTTTATACAAATAGTAAAGTAGCAAGTCTTGTATTGAAATTAGACAGTTGAAATTGAATTCTTTAATCTTCTCTGCAAATATTTGATTTTGAGTCCTAGTCTTGAACCCAGTCTGAAGTATCCATTCACTCATGTCGCATTTTAGGAGCTTTCATTTCATTCTTGACGAGACATACATACGTAACGTAGTACTTACGGACAACTATGACCTTTTTGCCACTCACACAAATCCAAAATGTAGCCAAGCACTTGGGATTGGTGGGGGTGAAAGGAAATTGAAAGGAGAGTACTTAAAATTTATTTCCCATTCGTTAGACTACACACTTACATGTCCATGAAAGAGAAATATGTAAACTATGTCAAGCCTGACTTTTGTAGTGAAGCACATTGAGAAGAACAATAACGAGGATAAAATATTGCATTTTTTCACTCAATATTCATATGGTTTCCGATACATTTCCCAACAATTCCCTTTTTCAGCTTTACCACGAGACCACCACGACATGCTGTCTAATACAGAGCATAAGCCACGTAACGAGTAGAGAGAGAGAGAGAGCAAGTGTCAACTTGGCAAACGGCCTTTCGTCGTTTTCAACATTGAAGACAAACTTCTTTTTTTCTCCTTTAGCTTTTTTGTGTGAGGGAGTTAGAAGTAACAAATCTACGAGAATGGGCGAATAATGCCAAGTGGATTCCGTCAGAATGCATAGAGCATTGCCAAAAACCTTTTAAACGGCTCCATCGACAATTCTATTTTGTCTTTATGTTACAAAACCTTTCCAATAATGTCTATTTCTCTCAAAGATATTATGTAGCATTGTAACTCGGTTCGAGTAAGAAAACTTTTTTTTCTACTTTTTTCCTCTCCGATTTTTCTATACGTATTTAAAAACATTCATCGTGAGGGAAGGAAACCGTGTCGAAAGCACGAAACTTTTTAGAGTGTGCTCAACGGATCGTGTAGAGAATTTGATCTTTGTATTTTCTCAATAGGGCGCAAACTACCGGTATACAAACTCAATATACATACCCACCACCACCACCCACCCACCAAGTCAACTCATATTATGTGGTGCAATTATAGAGAGAGAAAACGAGTATAAATATCGTAAAGTAGACGTTATATATAGCGTCCTTGTCCAGAGGAGGAGTGAAACGAACAGAATTTATTTTCAAACTACCCGTCCCACCCTTACATTTTTAAAAGTCTTGAGAAACAGAATGAGCATACGTACAAGAAAAAAATTAAGCATTAAGGCACAAGGACACGGGAGAGTAGAGGAAGAGGTTGGGAGTTAGCAAAGTGGAAAAAGTAGTCAACCGGGATATGAAAGAGTAGGAAAAAAAGTCAGGATAAGTTGATGCTTAAGAAGAAGAAAATACCAGGAAAAAATAGATGTGTGTATTTCTAGCCTCCCAACTTGACTGTCTTCTGGCACAGGTTAGTTCTTCTGTGTCAGCTTAAAAAACAGACGAGGTCGACTGTCCGTGCAAAAATATTCCGGTTTGTGAGGTAGAAAAAGAAGGAAAGGTATGTACCCAGAAGCAGACACACACAATGCAATTGTTCAATCCGTAACTTGATACGTGTTATGTAACTACACCGTAGGATCGGATCGGAAGTAATATCCTAATACCCATAACTTTCCTCGGCAAAGTCGAACAACTAACAAAGATATTGCTTTTCCATTGCTTTGCTTCGCTGACTTGCACTTCTCTCTCCTCTCTCTCTCTATCTTTGCTTGCATCACATCACATCACAATTCTCTCCAGGTTGGATGTTAGATTTCATAAAAAACACAAGGAGTCTCGGAATACACAAAAATACGTTCTCTTTCTTCTCTCTTCTTCGTGTTCCTCCTCTTCTGGAGAAGATGTTGAGGTGCGAGTGCACACAATGAGTGTGGAACAGTTGGGAAATAGTGGAGAGCTATCTTCGAATAGTCTTAGTGAAAGCCGTCGGGGAAATGCATGTGACAGTTATTTTCATAGTTTTCCGATCTCCACTTTTTTTCCTTTTTTTAACTCCGTGTCTCCATGTTTGAGCGGATGTTGGGAAGGAAAGAATGCTGAGGACGGAAACTATTACTAAAAATACTACATGGTCCGAATTACTACTGTAACACGCAGACACACCTTTCTCACTTTTTTCCGGTTTTATACTCTCTTGAGAAATAGGATTATCTTTTCTCATATCCACCAGTCCTTACAACTGGGTTGTAAGCAGCAGAAGTGACACGAAGAACATTTTTACAATAAGGAAAAGGAGAAGAAGGAGTGGAAAAAAGAGAATTGAAGAATAGCACAATATTTTGCTCGAATTTGAAAATAAAATTGATGGTAATTCAAGATGAAAAAGGCAGGCTGCTGGAGGAGAGTCGAGTTTCATTTAAAATTATATTAAAAAGAGGAGAATTGATGCGTTGATCCTTGATAGAAAGGAGGCGAAAGCTAAAGGAACTTTTTGGCATACTTGAATTAAGTTACGGGCGGAGGCGGATGTGAAGGAATGTTACGCATTTTTTGGAATTTAAAATGGCTCAAATTGGATTCTTCTTGGTGGTTTGCAATTTGCGAATATATGGTAAACGTAATGTGATACAATATTAGAGTTTTGAAAGAATTCCTAACACTTAGAATGTGGCATCTGTTGGAAATTTTATAGTATCAAATTCATCGAATACGATCTAAATTGATAGATTAACCGCGTAAATGGAGACTTCTGGAGGAATGGAGGATCCGGTTACGGTATGCGTGTCTTTAAATCTTCTTTATCATATTCTGATCAATTCAGAACATTTTGTGGGTAAATGCTGAACGGAGAGAAGCCTTCTTTGCATGGAAAATATTTAGAAAATGAAATTTTTAAGAGGAAAATGGAGATATCTTGGATGAATGAAGAAGAAAGCAACTCCTTCTTCCAATTCCAAGTATCCTGGAGAATTCCTAAAACTTGAAATACAAAGCATTTTGTGAAAACGAAAAACTTGGAAGCAATCATCTATCGCACGCACTGTTACGGACATGTGGTTCAAATGTTGCGAGACGAGAAAACATCACGAACAAAACCTGAAATGGCATAACTCACAGGATCGGAACGTCCATTTCTCTCAGCGAAGGGAACTTTTGTAAGAAAACTCTTGTGGACAAAAATCTTGTAAACTTGTGCTAATTTAAGCCAGATTCAGATATTCAGGGACACAACATGTATTTTTCACAGATGAAAAAAATGCTGACGCAAAGAGCAATTTAAGAAAAATGGTACATACGCAGCAATTTCTTGAAATATTATTTTTGTATTCACATGCCTCTACTTGATTTTTACCGGAACTTGGTTGGACTGCTAATAGCGTATTGTTGGTGGTTTACGTTGGGATCTGGCAAAACAAAAGTCTTCATTTTGTAAACTCTGAGAATATTGTAGCTTCTGTAAGGATACGTGATGAATACCAATTTTCTCAATCAGATCGATTTATCTTCAATAACATCGAAAAAATGCAATGACCCAATAGAAAATCCATTACAGCACAACAAAACCTTTCCATCACAAATATTATTGAACTTGCATGTTCCCTTCATTTACTCTACACTCCAAGGTCTCATTCTCATTAATATGATTAGTTTTTCCACAAATCATCATTCATTTCTTCCATTCCATTTTCATCAATTACAAATTCCAATGAGTTGCCGTTCAAGCGAAGAGAGTTTGAAGCTAAGCTTCCAATGTGTGTACTCCTCCTCCACACCATTAATACTTCAAGATTAGTATCCATCAATTATTATAATTATTTAGGGTAGTCCCTGCTCAGCAAGAGCTAAAAGTAGAGATTATTATTAGTATTCCGAGATAGTGTTGATTTTTAAACTATTTTCCCTTGTAGGTACGGCCAAAGGCAATCTAAAGTTGTAAAAAAAGAGAGGAAGAATTTTTACAAATAAAAAAACTTGTTCTCTCAGCTCAGCTTCACTTACAACTTGAAATACATAATTAGCATTTGACCAGCCAAGCCAATGTATATAGGTTGAGGTGTGCATCTTTCTCCTCAATTTAATGGCTAGATTGTACATACATAACTTGTAATAAAACAGAATGTTAAGGGTTGTCAATTGCTTTTTACACTTTTTTTATTACGTCATGTATGTACATGCGTATTATATAAGTGCTTCGCTGAATTGAATACAACTGAAAGTGAAGACGAGGTGGGTTGGTGGCAGATGGGTATAGTGCATATTATGTTCATGTGATAACATTTTTTCCCACGATGAAACACAATGGGTGCAAAAGGTGAAGGGGATTTTTTGTCACTTCTTTGTCAAAAATTTGCATACTACACAGCAGCATTAGATACATCTTTATATGCCTAACGTTTTCCTTTCCATTTTTTTAAGTATTGAAAAAACAGTAAACTATGTTTAAGAATGAATTCAAATAATCATTTTTTATTAAAATAATGTTTTAATATACTAAAGTTGCACATCACCGAGAATTAATTGCATTATTCTCTAGGACGTCCCATGGTGGATATCCAACCCGTAATATCTTCTAATCTTTTTCCACCACCGCCAATCCATCTATGTGTTAATGTTGACCTATCTTCTGAAATCATATATATTAAATGACGCCCGAGTATACCCAAATGAAGGCCTGCAAGTTGCCGGAATAAATCTATGAAGCATTTTGAAAGTTGTAATTAACTGAAGTAAATTAAAACACGTGCGTCGCGGTCAACTGTACAAAATTCCACTAATTGAATGATTAGAGTAAAGCGAGTGAGTGAGCGGGGAGAAAAGGAAAATGAACACGATGGATTTTTCGTTCTCTCCAACTGATGGATGGGTTTCGCATTAATTTCCTGTTCTGAACTACTCGTTCTCCGTTGTCACACGCTGCAGCCTATTAGAACACCCGAATTGTAAAGTTATCCAGTTACTTACTGCATGAACGAAATGCATGTGAGAATTCCCAAGCTGGCGATGACAGTTTTTAACAGTTTCATTTCCTATTCGTTCATTCGTCTGCCTGTCTTCCTTCAAATCATGCAACAATGGTGAAACTGCATGAGCACAATTTACTATGCAACTTGTACAACTGGAGAGAGGTCAGAACAAGGATGCATCCAGGTTGTTAAATATTCGAACACTCTCAACTTTTCCCTGGAAATTTCCAAGTGCATTGGCATTTTGTTCATAAATATGCGATGTGGATGTGAGTGGAATCGAGTTGTTTTTGTTGCTAGCTGCTAAAACTCTCCACTTTTCTCCGACTCGTCTTGAGAGATCCATGTCCAGAGAGAAGAAGGCGTAAGCTACTCCCCATCCTCATCTGTCAACTTGCACACTTCATTCAATATTCATGACTGTCTCGACTTCTCCTTATAATTGAGCTTCTGGGCTCATAAAGTAATTAGATTATTTATTTTGACTCTGAAAGCAAACACGGGTTTTCTTCCGTCTCCAGTCGTTGTGTGCATAATATCCTCTTCATAGCCACATTCCAAACTGAATCTCGAAAGTTATATGGAGGAATAAGATATATGGAAATCGGAGCGGTTGTCGAGCGGAGACATATTATTCCACTTAATGTTTTATGCTTCCATTTACAAGCTCAACGAGATCTTTGTGTTTACCCTCTGTCAGGCTAATTGCTTATTTACAACTATATGCTAATTTCCTTAGAAATTGAAATGTATTGCCAACTGTGCTTAATTTCGCTGGAAGCAAGCAGCGAAACATGACAAGAAGCCCTACAAATACGACACGAAACCCGCTCAGATTATGTATTTCTCATGATTTCTAGGAATGAAACGATGCACATGTCGAGTTCAATTTCCGGGTGAACTATACATGCTTATTGCTTCATTAGTTCCATGCTCACAGAAGCTGATTCTGGTTAACTCGTCAATAGTTAATTAATTAATTACAACACCTGATTTTAATGGGAAATGTGAGGTTGAGTTGGAAAAGAAGCCAACTGACTGAAGCAAGTAATATTATGACAATTTAATTTATTAACGTAGCCATATGCACACAGCACAATTTTCGGTACAAAACTCATGAATCTGAGGAAATTTGATGGACATTGCTTTCCCAAATTCAAGACTTCATATGCACACGGTCCATAAAAAACGCTCCAAATGTTTTGGTCGAAAACATGCACCAAACAAATGTGCTTTGTGCGTGGTGTGGTGTGACGATCTGATCTGGGTTTATGTAATAGTGTATACCTTCAACCTTACATCATATCAGCAGCGATGGTGCAAGAGCACTTGATAATCTTCAATGTGTAACATCCAAAAGAGCACATTGAGTGTTGTTTATCAAATCCCACGTTAATGGTGACGTTAATGTCAACTTCATAATTAACGTTAATAGTGCTTTGTACATCAATCATATCTTTCGTAGCACATATATCAGAAGGTTCCATACATGATTCAAACGCAAAAATAGAAACATGCTGTAAATTTATTGCATCAGCCAAAACAGATTTAATCAAAACATGTCAATCAGATCAATCAAATGTGTGATGTCATTTCTCCAAGTGGAGCTTCACATTTTCATATAAATAGTTCGGACTCTGTTATTTAAAACACAGAGACCTTCCAAGTTCCAAGAATACCAATACCACAAAGTTAACAGTAAACTTTAAAGTTCGAAAGAATTTTTTTTATTTTGAAACATGTATCAGTCAGCATTCCTACTTCTAACTTTACTCCTAGCCGTTGCTAGCGGCTTAGATTATTGCTCGCCAATTAGCGCCCGCCCAGTTAGAATTGTGGACGGGGACACAGCCGCCGAAGGGGAAATCAGGTACACAGTCCAAGTGCGCTGGTACGACGAGCTCCATTGCACAGGAACACTGGTAACGGTCGGAGAGGACAACAGACAAGTCGTGATTACCTCAGCAAACTGCACCAACGTGCCAGACACATTCTTCCTTGCCATTCAAGCTGGAGACTGGGACTTGGACCACTTTGACGAGGAGCAAATTAGCGAAATTGACCAAGTCTTTATCCCAGATAACTACAACAGTTCCCGCCCATATGAAAATAACATTGCACTAATCACCCTCGCGAAACCATTCAGACTCGACAACTACACTGAGCCGATCAGGCTTCCAAACGCTGGAGAAGGAGTTGAGGAGTCACCTCTCCTCGCTGCTGGATGGGGCCCTTGGTATCCGTTCTTATGGGAGCCTACCTGCAAACTCCAGAAAATTGAGATGCCCATTGTCCACAACCAATATTGCCGGGGAGTGTATGCCGGTCAAGGAATAGAAATTCAGAATGGAACCATGTTTTGCGTTGGAGAAGAAGGAAACCAACAAGACGTTGGACTTGGTATGCACTCCTCAATTTCAATACTTTTTTCATCAACTGATCAAACTCCAATGTTTTATTTTCATTAATTTTTTCAACTTTTCAGGACCATGTGGAATTGATTTCGGAGGTGGACTTGTCAACCGCGAAGGGAACTACTTGGTTGGAGTTATGTCATATAATTACAGTAAGTTTCTTCTTGTATCTTGTATACTAAATTTATGTCTGAACTATTTGTGCGTGAGATCTTTGTTGCAAATAATGTACCTTTCATTTTCCATTGTAGGATGTGCATATAAAGGATGGCCCGTTGTGAGCACTTATGTTGCCCCTTATGTTGACTGGATTCATAGTAAACTCAATATTACAACTAGCAGAAAATAAGAAGAATGCTGACGAATTAAAATATACATTTTCTAAAAATATTGTCGGTAAATGGGTTTTCAAACACATTGGCTGAAATAAATAATTTAAATTCTTCTCATCTTGTAAGTATAATGTTCGTGGCAAGTCATTTACCAGGAAAATGCTAACCCAGATTTTGAAAGATACGTTGGGTTTTGGATCACTACGTATGTCGCTCTAACTTATGAATATTCTTCGTCAAAAAATCGCTTGTATACAATTATAATAATGCATACGTTCCCGAGACTGGCTTTGCGAAGAACTGTGCATCATGTGTTGCAAGTCCCTGCATAAAGGCTTGCTAAGGCTTGTCTGCAAACCCTAACGCCGTTAAAAATTACTTAAAATTTCCAAATGACCATTCATATCTTCAGATAGTATCGGGTCGTGTAAATAAACTGCAACTGCAAACAACGAAACAACCTAATTTCTACACAATCAATATATTATTATTTTATGGTGACAAACGGCTTACGGACAAACGGATACATCTGTATAAACTCAATAAAATGCATTAAGACTTCATTCACTGGTTGGGTAGAGCAGGTAGACGTATTAATTTTTACTCATCAAATAATTTTTATCAGAAACAATTGTTGTGTATGTTGCAGTGAATTATTGAAGCTCACAAATTTACAGACTGTGGTGAACGCCTACACAATGCTAAATTTTTAGAATAAACATAATATCAATAAAAATATCTCCAACTACAAGAATTTCATCATTTTTAAGAGCATCATGCAGCAATGCAAAAATTACAAATTGGTTGCGTTTATTTATTGTATTTACACACCTAGACACATATGTGTGTTCTACTTTGATTATGAAAAGATAAAAGTGTTGACGAGAATGATTTCGAAGTCAACCCTGACGAAGTGCACTTATATATGAGCGTACCATTTACATACGTTATTCCGATCACCGGGGCGTAAGGGGTAATTGACTGTCGTGCATGATACCAATTTGTTAACGGTGCCACTGGAACAGTGTATCTGTCTTGTAATGGACAACACCCAAAAAACACAAGATAATGAGAATAAAATTGGACAGGGAATTGGAATGGAATATGACCCAACTTGACCAAGACTGAGCTGAAAAACTTTTTTGTGTGTGCGGCTGAAACAAAAATAGCATTACTCCATTAAACATCATCAAAAAACAAGATTATTCTTGGCGGAAATTACTAGAACATGTTGACTATAGTTTTACTGTATGAAAGTGGAACTGACTTGTACAAAGTTGTACTTTGTAAATTGTGTATATGTATATACTTTCATAATGCTGTTTTTGCACCTTGTCATTTGTGAGAGTCCCGTGGGAAAATTAGCTCACATACATGCCTATGTCTGGTGAAGCTTCGCCCACTAACATGTATACAAAGGCTCAAGGATGATATATTATTATGCGTTTTGCAAAACGCAACAGGAGTTTTCAGCGAGCACATATATGTACGAGTAGTTCGTAACACACTAATAAATTTCGACGAACGTGATAAAAAAGGAATGTAAAAATATGGAAGTCGAGTAGGCTTTCAAGTGAGGACAACTTTTTTTTCGTGTGAAACTATGAATTTAGTAAACTACTGCTGTCACACACATCGTGTTTTTGTTTTTCAGATGTGGTCTGAACCTTTTGAATAATTGACAACTCCAACTCGAATACTGAACTTGCACAAGGTCAGTAATTAAGTAAAAAAAGAATGTATGGATGATTATGGTTATAGTTAGAACAGTTCAGAATTGTACTGGCAAAGTGAAGTGAGCATATGAATTTATGAAAGAGGAGACACGTCCGTAAACTTCACGCCCAGGTACCATATACTCCGTACTTGGTGTCATAAAATAGGACGATGTCGACAACCTAACTATTCGAAAAGTAGAGAGAAAAGTTATGGAAGTAAATCAAGAGTAGGAGAAGGAAGGGAGTAGTAATGTGTACATGTGTGCTCAAATACTGTAAAAAGTTTGTTCTATAAAAAGCTGACATATTTCTCCCCTCACAAACTCCAGAACTCGTACATTAACAATATGATGCTGGTAGTAATTTCTCCGTGTGAGAATGAAGGGAAACAAGTAGGAAAAAAATCACTTCTTTTTTATACGCTAGTGTAGTCTTCCTCACTTCAAGCGTAACTATATTTGATGGATTTGTATGGTAAAGTGTTTCCTTGATCGGAATATCAAATGAAGAAGGAGAGAGTCCTGCCCTGATATACAAACTCATTCAATATGACTTTTTTAAGGTAGATACTTAGGTAGCAGTACATGAGTACACATGTCTAACTTTAATGGAGCCTAGAATTGTGCAGAAGCATATATTGGATAATCAGTAGACACCGGGAGAGATTTTTTTGTTGCTAAACGTAAGTAAGCACATTACGTACACAACTCCACTTCCATGATTCGTTAAAATATTTCCAAACACGCTCCTCTCGAGTTTGTTTGACTTTCAGCTTGAATGCTCTCGTAATCGTACTTTCTTGTCAGAATCGGAAATGTACACAGAGCGTGTTGACAGAAAGAGAGAAGTCGGAGGAAAAGTGGTTCTCTACGTTCACTCCCTTCTATGTATTTTATATATGATGTAAGGTTTACTCTAATACCGTATGTCATGATGACTGCCGAATGTAACTAACTGTGTTCCTAGATATATTCAAAAAAATTATGTATGATGTGAAATTCGTGTTCAGGTATGAATGATTTATAATAACAACATGAAAGTTTTGTCAGGGACTCCACGTCATAAAAAAATAAACTTTTCAAGTGCAACACATAAAAAAAATTTACATTTGATGATTGGGATTGTCATAAACTATTAAATTTTCGTTTTCTGCACGGTGTTCAATATTGGCTGTGGGATATGTATTTGGAACAATGTTACAATGAAATCTAAGAATGCATTCAAATTGTAAACCGTTGAGTTGCAATGAAAATCCTAAAGTTACTTCCTTCGACGTCGATAAAATTTCATGAAGCTTAACTCCTAAGTGTTTCTGTATAGGTTTTTAAGCAAAAGCGCAACGTTAACGTAACACACTCTAAAAATTCGAATTAGTTTGAGCCAATTTGAGTATTTGAGTTGTTAAAATTGTCTACTTCACAATAGCATTGAGGGTGCGAGATGGCCCCTATAATATACAGTACTCATAATACTTGCATATATGAAATATTGCAAAAAGGATGAGTTATTTACGCCAATGAAAAAATGCTAAAATTAGCACTAAATTATCGGCTGATTATGTGTCTGAAATTGTATATTACTTTTTTACATTATTGTTATATTATTTTGACGCATCTGAGAAAAAAGTTTATTTTTAGTCAGCACGACTAACAATAGGATCCTCCGTGAACTTGGATCATTATCATAATTATCACCCCGACTTGTAATTAGATTTAATGTACAAACCCCAAACAATTCCGTTTAGATAATAATCTAGTACCTCTAAGAACAAATTTGATGTAGGGAGCGATAAAAAGATAATAACTTTATTATCATGATTGTCCGAAATCAAATCAAATACAAATTAAACTCTCGCACCACAGCTCCATCATCATTTCTTACGCATTAACAACCTTATCTTGTTAAATTTGTATCAATTTTCATTTGAAGGCAAGATTAAAGATATCAGCTTAACTGCCGACAAAACAATAACGTTTTTAATTATGACAATTAAGTCACAAGTCGTTTAATTCCTTTACTGAGCTTTGAAAGAGTTATATATAAAATCGTATTGTTAACTGCTCTCACAGTTCTAGGTCAAGCCCTTCACATTTCACTCTGAGACGAAATGAAGCAAATTCATATACATCCTTTGAATGGAATGAGTTAATTTAAATGTTTATGTAAAATAGGAAAATGAGCTCAGTCTCAGGAATCGATCAATCCTACTTTCATTTAAATAACATCAGCACACATTTAAAAGTGCTGTGATTTTAATGGAAGAAAATCATTTTACATAAAAATACACACTTGTCAGTCAGAGTCAGAACTTAACTTTGTTTCAACTCAAAGTCTCAAAGAGCGAAGAATGAAAAAAAAAACTTGGGTGAGCATTAGCGGTAATCCTTTGTTGTGGTATTAATGGTCACGTAGCATTTATTTTTATACCTATTTTATTAATTGCATTTAATGTGGTACACCTCGTGTCATGTCATCTTCTCATCTTCCTGAGAATTATATCACTACAATAGTGTGTAGAGCATGTGTATGTCTGAAAATACATTTTAAAATGGTTTGTTATTTTCGTATCGATATCATATACGACATATCTACATAGTGCTTTTGGTCAATTTTACACCAAGTTCACTTTTATGTACGGTGTTACAGACATTGTTCTACGAGACAAGAACAAATTACTTTTTTGTTTCGCTAAGTTGCAACAAGTGATTGAAGATCAGCGTCTAAAAGGGTACGCGACAGCGTGGGAATGTTTCTAGACGCAAATATAAAATAGCCTCTGCCGTAAGTAGCGTCTAGCATTGTGTCGGGTTTCAACACAGAATATTTTTGCTTTCAATCTGCCGACTACTTTGTACTAGTTTCAGGCGGAGCCACATTCTTCTAGAAACATATAGACTCTTAATTTGTGGAATAAAATCAAAGAAATTCTCTGGCATTTTCTACAACTTTTCTATTTCAGACACTGTAACAATGTTCCGACCAATCGAATCTTGAACTTTGCGTTTCCCCTGAAAAAATTGGGAAATTACTTACAACTGCACTTAAGAGAAATCAGTAAATTACAATTACACTTAAACTATATTTGAGTACAGTGAATAGGCGAATTTCAATGAATAATTATTTCATCATTTTAATTTTCTAGTAATCATCCCACATTAAATGTACACTGCTTCACAGCTCATCATGATGAAAAAAATATGAAATGAAAATGAATGAATCAAAGGATTCGTATTTTCTAGAATGCACATAAACTACAAAGTACCACTAAGCGTGGGTATATGGATACTAATTAATAGAAAAAATTGGCGATGGCATATTTCGATAAAGTTCTGCAGTCTTCACCATCACACGTTGTATGCAATAAGTGTAATATATTGTTATGCAATGCAATGATTCATTTTTAAAATCAGTTCGATTTTTTCAATGCGAATGTTTCTCGCTGCATTCCCTCCCTTCTGCTTATGCCACTCTTTTACCAGGAACGAACAAGGTGAAATGAATTATTATTAAAAAATATTGCCCTGACACAGAGGAGAGCACATCTCAGATTTCCCTTCAGATATATAGCTTCACAAACAAGACAAAAATCTATTGCCACTGCCACTGTAAACTAGTCGATTCGCAATCCAAGAATTTATTTTGTAAAGTAATTCAACACTCAAATTGCACGTTCACAGTAAATATTACACTCTTCTCTGTTCACCTTTTTATGCAAATAAAATTGCCCATTCGTAATAATCTCACACAGATTTCGAAAAGACAAAGCATTCCCTGAAAAAAGGATCTAATTGGGAGGATTTTGTTGCAATTTTGTACTTTTAATTGAGCTTTCATCATCTTTATACAACCCTGTCATTTGACAGTGCACACCTTTTCGAGGGAGTTTATTTCCACGAATTAAGCAACTGAAAACAGGTACAAATTTGCCTGAAAGGCTAATTATACATTTACATGAAAACCCTAAAAAATAATTGATTTAATAACAGAAAGGAGCAATCTCTTTTATTATTTTTTTGAGAATTAGCATTCTAGTTAGTAAACTCGAAGAGGAATATATATTTTTTATGTTCAGTGGCCATATGTTCTCATCACTTGAATTATTGGCACTTTCATTAAACGGTCATTTATCAAAGACTCACAAGTGGAGGGCTAATCATGTCATGTCACCTGTCATCTTACCTGAGGTCACTGACATAATTGATTACCTCCGAGGAGATACTTTGTTTATGGAAACAATATGACTACGTTTAGCATACGAATGAGTTTGAGTGAGTTCAACTCATGAGAAAAGAGTAAAACGATACACGATAGCCTTGAAAGACAAAATATTCTCATTTTCCAAATTTCCACTGACTCTCATTCTCATCTCCATTACAGAATAGTAAAAATGTATGCATATTATCGCAGATAATTACACGGCTTGACAGACAGGTTCTCATACTTGGAACCGTACCTTAGCCCTTGCCCGATAACAAAAATTGTGCAGCATAAGTAAAGTAGGTATAGTCACGTCTCAAGTCTCAATGTTCCCCCATTTAGAGGCATACATTATATATATTATATCTAATGTGATTTACTCCACTCCAATCTCCAATGCAGTTTCTGCAATTGGTGTATCAAATTAATATAGAGGATCGCTCGCATTCGCATCATTGCATTGTTACTTGTATCATTTTTTATAACGATGTGAAGATGATGTGCTGCCGGACGGACATGCAAGTTCATAGCTAAAACCAAGGTGTAATATTAAATGTGTAACAATTGTCTATTTTTGACTATGTAACAGAAATATATATAACCGTCAGTCAGCACACTGTTCACAGGCTATGGTGAGAAAATCGAAAGAAATTGATACTGACTCCCCAAGAGTGTACCTTTTAACTATGCACAAGCATACGAACCTATATAAAATGAACGTCCTTCGTCCTGATTCCTCTGAGAAATCCTCAGAGAGTTCATACTGCATAAAAACCTCTTATTACATAATAATATCAGTTTTGCCTGAAGAGTCAATCGGACGAGTGACACACACTGTCCATGATATGATAGCAAAAAAAAGTATCTATGTTGTGGATGTTTGTGCTACCACAAACACCAACACCTTTTGCATTCATACGCACATATCAATAAGGGACACGAAAGATTACCCTTTTCATAATTAGCATTTTAATGATAGCATCTCCCACAGTGGGAGATTGTGCATACCACAACAAGAGTACTTATGTGTGCATATATAGTATTTGATTCATTCGTCCTCTCATGTTGATACTTCATTGATACGTTGGTAGCCTTTTTTATTTAAAAAAAATTGCTCCCTTTGCACTATAATAACGTAGTTAGTGCTCACCCATATAGACATCATTACACACTATTAATTTTTATTATAGTTATATACTTTTTTATTTTCTTGCATGGATAAAATATCATGCTTACCAAAGAGAAAAAGAATCAGTTCAGTCTATTCCGAACTGTGAGCAAATGTGGTTGTTCCTTACGGACGGATAGAGTGGGTGTGCTTATTGCGTGTTTGTGACAGTTTCATATATATTTTATTGAAAACTATATAGTTGCGTGTGCTTATAGTGAACTTGCAAAATTGCAATAGTGATTGGACTTTGCTCAATATATTTTCCGGAGGAAATCATTCAGTTCAGTCAAATGATTTGACTGAACTGAACCAATCTTATTTGATGAGTTACTTGGATAAAGTGGCATCTACTTCTTGGATTAAAACATTGTTTGCTTAAAACAATTAGCAAAAAATATGGGTGCGATAAGGGCGACACTTTTAGTGGCAGTGACAATTGTTCTGTGCCAACAAGCGAAAGGATACGGATGGGCAGGACCAGGGTATTTTCATCATCATCACGATCACTATCATCATCCTTCTCAGAATTATAATCAAGGAGGATGGGGAGGAGGTGGTGGTGGAGGAGGAGGAGGATATGTATACGAGCGGCCTAGAGAGAAGTTCCGATATCCGTTTGAGGAGAGGGATCGGGAACGTGAACGGGACAAATGTAAGTTTAAAAATACGAGAATTCGTTATACTTCAGGAGTTTGACCTTAAAGCCTTCGTGGAACTCAAAAAAAATTGAAGTAGACAGGGTCAGATTGATTAGAATGACGAGGCGAGAGAGGGACACGAGGTACTTATTGCTTGCATGAATCAATTCCATTTCGCCACTTCTGGGAAAGGGAAATTGTATATGAATGTAAATTAATTTTCATGACATACACGCAACTTTGAAACTTTTATTTCATGAATATGCATGTTCCCTTGAAGGCTTCATGCTGAGTTTGCTCGCACTTACATGACACACATATTGCCCTTCATATTATATTGCATGTCAGCCACGAGCCAGGGTGGCCAGACGAATTACGCAATTATAATTACACCGACGTCGGTGTGGACATCAGTTACCCTTTTTCTGCCAGAGGCAAATTTTTTTATTGCAAGGTCATTGCTAACTGTGAATATATAGGCGTTTATATAGGCAACTACAACTCTAAAGTTCTGATTTTTTATCACAAGAATCGAATCGCATAAAAATTGATGTTAGCAAATTCACAGCTTTTTAATAAATTCCTTCATATGATGAGCCCAGGTATCACAATTTTTACTTTCTAAAAATCAGGTTTATTTGACGAGTGTGCTCGATGCACATTTTTTTTATTGTTTGAGACGTAATCGCGAAGTGTTCACACAGTCTCCGACTCAGAGAACATTCACTTCGCTTCACGCGCTCCCATCTCCCAACAATGTTATCGGTATGCAGGCGATGTGCTCCCAGTGCTCAAGCATCAATTAACAGCTCACACTTATTTACAGCTTGTTCGCAGTCTGCAATGTAGTAGTAATATGCTCTAGTTTTTTTCATTTTAATGTCTGCCTTATCATCTGCGAACAAACCTTTCTAACTGAGGGAATTAATGAGAAGAATAAAACTATTGTAATTTTAGAAAATGTATAGCCTGTTTCGTTTTTAGTAGCTGAATACTATAATGCTTTATAAGAAGAAATTGTTATTATTTTCAATTTAAAAAAAACTTTTCTTCTAGACAAAGAAGAAGAAGTCAGAGAAAGGCCTCGTGAACGTGAGCGAGAGCGAGAAAGAGAAAAGGAGATGGAAGAAGGGCCCAAAGAGAGGGAACGGGAACGGGATCGAGATCGAGACGAAGGAAGAGAAGAGCAAATGCGTCGGGAGCAAGAGATAGAGCAACGAGAACGAGACCAAGAGGATCGTCAACGAGAGCAAGAGGAGAGGAAGAGGGAAGACGAGGAGAAGCGGATGGAAGTGGAAGAGCTTCAAAAACAATTGGAAGAGAAGGAGATGGACTTTGAGAGGAGAGAGGAGAAAATCAGAAGGGAATTGGAGGAACTCGCGAGGAGGAAAAATGAGGAGGAGAACAGACGGCAAGAGTTCATTGATGCTTTAGTCCAACAATACAAGAATAGGACTGTCGAGGAACTTAATCGCTTTAGCATGAGTACGCACTGTAATTGGCTGTACAAATTGAGAACAGAAAATTTGATACAAAAACAAATATTAATGATGGCCAAGTGGACATGGTTGAGTAGGTGGGATGAAATTAATTAAAATTGTTTTCTTTTTAGCCTTGATGGAGAATCAAAGGAAGGAGGATGAGGCGAGGAAGAAGTCTCTCCCAGAATTGGAGGAGGAGCGACAATTCCGAATCACTGAGGAACGTGAAGAAATCATTCAGAGAGGAGATGGACCTGCCATTGTGATGAGGACGAGGAACACAACGGTGACGAGTGATGTTGATGGCAGTTGTAAGTAGAAATATCTTTAAAAAATTATGTTATGAAAATTGTATTTGTCTAAAAATGGGCTTCATTTTTTGTGATTTCTTTAATCAAATAGTGCGACCAAGCAGTGGCAGTGGTCGGAAAGTGGTAGAATTCGAAAGTAGATCAACATCATCCGGCAGCAGTGGAAGTAGCGGAAGTGGAGAATCTTCACGAGTCGGCTCTGGTGGTGGCAGTTTCTACCGAAACTCCAGCTCATCCTCCTCCCGAAGTTCAGCCACCGGTACAGACGGAGTCACTCGCGGCGGAGGCTCATCAAGTTCATCCAGCTTCTCAGCTGGCGGAGGCCAATCCTCCTCTGGCTCCAATCAGGAGAATAGATTTGCCCGATTCAAGGATGAGGACGACCTCATAAATTCAAATCGGATTAGTGCCAGCAACCTAGTTCCAGTAGCGGCCAAATTTCCAACAATTAAGAATCTCTTGGGGCTAATGAATATAAAGGCGCAAACACAACAAATACGAAGTGGCAATAGTGAAGCTGACACGAGGACGTTGGCAACGTCCACCCTCGACGAAATACTACATCGAACCGGTGCCTCACTTCTTGGCACGAGATCCTATGCCCCAAAACCTTTCCCGAGAGTGAGGAGCTCATCATGAGATCATATAATACTGTAAACTTTTATCAGATCTTCCATACCTAAAAATTAAGTACTTGAGTTGACGAGGAGCATTATATATATCTTTCAATATATTATCCAAAAATCGACATCTTTTCTCCCTATGGAAAGAAAGAATATTATGTGTGTTTTGTCGTTTTCATTTCTGAAAAGTATTATTAGATGTACGAACCTATAAAACGGAGGAGGAACGAAAAATAATAATATATAAAAATCGTATGGAAATAAAGCAGGATAGCCGTTTGTGACTGCGAAAAATAAAATGTTTCATTTTGTAAATATAGTGTTGTTGTACAGTTTTGGAGGAGAGGAGTGAGAGTGACAAGAAAGAATGTAGATACTTCGTAGTAGATTGGAATTATGCGCAGTCTAAGGAGTAGAAAAATGTATGAATATTAACAGTAGCAATAAGTTTAAGAAAAGATTTACACCGGAGCGTAGTTGCCAGTACTTTATAGATAAAAAATAATAAAAATTCACACACATTTGTTATCCACATAAAAAGCAGCAGTGGGTTCTTTTGGATTCTCATCCTCCTTATATTTTTGCTCTTTTTTCCTCCCGTCTCAAACTGCGTAGATGATTTGTAACGGAAGGAGTGAGAGGAAGCAAGGCGGAATGAAAATGGTATATACGATCCCCTTGCGTAACATCGAAAATCTGAAAGATTTAACGGGTACATAAAAATAACCAGCGGAAAATGATGGTGCATCTTGAGACTGACACATTCATTCATTTTTTTTCAACGTCAACTTTCCTTCCCATGACTTTTGTGGCAACTCTGCCAAGACAATTTTTTCGTTGGAATATTGTGTGTGTGTGTGATTGTTGAAGTGGTGGATAAAGAGGGTGCATAATGTAATTGAAAAAATATTGTGTGTGTGCCTTTCCATTTAATGCACATACACGTTCCATCAGAGTTATCATTAAAAACAATAGTTTCGCAGAAGAGCAAACAAACTAACCTTGCTTCTTCCTACCTTCGAGAATTTTAAGGAGGAAAAACTTTCATGCTAAAAATGTTTATATATTTTATTTATGTATCTGATGGGATATCAGGTAGTAACTCATTTATCTCTCGACTGCTTCATTTCCCTCCTCCCCCTCCTTCACTCTTTTACCCTTCACGAAAAAAATCTCTGGGGAAGACAAGGGAAGAGGAGAAATCAGAAGTGTTTTATCTTTGTCTCTTGCAAATATACTCGTGGAGAACGAGAGTGGTATCTCGAGACCAATACGATATTAGTGAAAGGAAGAACAGTGAAAAAAACGTGTACACCACACTTCATGGATGCACACACACACTCTTTCAAGGAAGAGGGCAAACTTTTTAATACTTTTATTGTGCGTGTGCTCTTTCCATCCCTACTGGCCTGCCACGATCGAATATATTATGTACATGAAGTATCTGCATACAGCGCGTAAATATATGGCCCCTTGAACAACTCCCCATCCCTGCAAGAGTGTTCCACCACATCGTCTGCAATTCGTCGTTAAATCATGCTAACTGACAGGAGGTCTTCAGGGATACACACCAGAGAGAAGTACGATACGATACATTTCAGAGTACACTTCTCCTACTTCCTCCCTCCAAAAAAACAACTAATGTTGTGATTGATTACGATTGATACAATGAACGATGTGTAAAACATGGCATCCAGCGTGGAACAGTGTTTTTTGTTTTTCCCTTCTAGCAAAAAATATAGTCTTGGTCTATTTCCAGTAAGTGCATTGATGAAAATCCAACTCCTGTTGTCCGTCCGTCATTTAGGCTTGTGCCCCATGTAGTTTTCATCAGGAAAATTGATCTCGCCGTTCGTGTCTGTTTTTTGTGCATGTCTATGTCTACACAGCACAGCAGTGTTCCATCCTGCTTCTCTACTCAACTTGTCATTTCTCATAATACCCTTGGATATGAGAGACAAATATGAGAGAATGAAAAATGTTTTTTCCTTCTTCAAAGTGGTAATCATATTGCTGACGAGGTGTGATAAAAGATCCATTTCATGATGGAGAAATTTTTGTTCATATTTTTACATAATATTACTTACACAAGGTTGGAGTTGGAGTGAAAGTACTTGAATAACTTCTTGTAATTTTTTATGTCAGCACCAATTTCCATGAAAAAATATGTCCATGAGTGGAGATAGAAGAGAAAATTTGTGTTTTAATATTCAAAAAATATATAATATTGCTTGCTCAGCACACCAGTCTGTGCACTGCGATACAACTGGAAGCCTCGCTCTGGAGTGAACGAAAAAAGGAACAAAGGAATATGAATGTCATCTTAAACTTTCATCAAAGTCGTTCCCCTCTCCAACTCATTTCCGGCTTACCACCACACTTACTTTTCCACCAACACCCGGAACTTTCTAAGCGAAATTAAGAAGGGAAAGAGAAGGAGGGGGCAATGACTGGTTGCCTTCATCTTCCTTTTCGTAAGATGAACACATTTTTTTCCTTTAAGAAAGAAGCCATTTCCTTTACATCTTCTGAATTCTGAGCAAAGTCACTAATAGGGATAAAGGTGTACACACCATCTCATATATTAATATTCCCATTTTATGAATGAGCCAGGGAATGTACTTAAGCAGTCGTTGAAAATTCAAACCGTAACCAAACCCCATCGAGCAGTATGCATGCAGGCAGTATTATATAGTTTTGTAGAAAATGCAAGCAATGCCACAGATGTTTTCATCGAAATACCGGAGGAGGATGAGGGAGAGAAAGTTCAGAAGACGATAACCCATTAAAGCGCCCATCATCTTTACAACTTTTAATAAACGAGCTGTACTTACGAGTGTACACAGATTATTTAAATATTATCTCGTGATGATGATGGCTTCCCTCATGGGTGCTTCCACTCCAGAAAAGATTTCTCCCTTTCAGATCCTCATTAATAAATATATGAGGAGAGTGCAAGCAAGTATATACATATTATACTCATTATATTCATCTCTCTCTTCTCCCAGCTCAAGCTTCCTCCTTTTCTCCCTTCTGCCAAAGAAGAAGCTATTTAATGGTCGGCTGAGGCTTTACAAATTATGAGATGCCATTTGTACATGACAGCGATTCTGTAAATAACCGGGGAAAGGATCTGCGGGAGAGAAGGTGTTCTCCCAAAGAAAACTTTTGGCATTAGAGCGGGCGTTGAAGAGAACGCTATATAAGTATAGTTTCACAGATTTTCCACCAAGCCGCAAATAAGTTGGAAAATGCAAAATAAATTATTACCTAATTGCTGCTATCTTTCGTAGTGAAAATAACTTTGTACGTGTGAACCACCTATACCGCCTCCCTCTCGTTTTCATATTTTACTAAACCGAAGGTCGCAATCACAACAGGATTCATACAACCCTGAATAAATCATAAATATAAAAACGTGTGTAACCTCGAACTCTTGGAAACCTTCAAATAAAGCAAACTTAATTAGCTGCCCATGTGTCAGCTTGCTGCTTACAATCCAACTTTTTCCTTCTTCTTCTTGTCAACAATTCCCTCAAGGTGAAATAAGGAAAAAGGGAAGGTGTGCGGGATGTGGAAATGCGGATGAAGCGATCATGGAATGAAAATCAAATCAAAAGCATGTCTTACTGATACACACGCGTCCTTGCCTTGTTTACAAAAGCGGAGGGGATACCATCAGAGTTGCACATGGGATGGTGAAATGGTGTTGCTTCCTTAAGAAAGTTCGATTGAACTTTGAAGGTCAGCTACGTTAGTGTAATGATGATACACCGAAGCAACAAGAGAACGGGAGAAAAAAGTATATTGAAAAGAAAAAGTTCCAACACAATATTATAATGAATCAATCATAGAGGATATAAGAAGTATATTGGAAACGGATGACAAATGGTGGAAACCTTGATTCAACAATGTCTAACAAGACGACACTCGAAATCCCTGGAAAAAGTTTTTTCTGCAAGATTACATTTCTCCTCCAGTGGAAATGTACAAGTACATATTTCTACTTCCTTATTTTCTGTCTCTCCCACTCGGCATGCTTTTCTCTCTTTTTTCCTCTTTCGAAGTCTGGTATCAAATATAACTCATGTGTGTGTGTACCTTACACAAGTTTTTATAACTCGGGATTCATCCCTTCTGTCATTTTGACGTATATCCTGGAGACAAAAACATGAAAGGAAAGAATGCTCTCTCTCTCTCTATTCTCCTTTCTCCTTATACAAGTGGCCACATATCAGCGTGGAAGTGAAGTGGAAATGTAATAAAACAGGAAGAGAAAGATGATCAGAGAGGAGACGTCAAACACAGCACCTAAGAGAAAGCACATATCTCTCTCACACAGGAGAACAAGGAACAACCCCTAAAAGTTTTTAAAGGTAAAATGTATATAGCCTAAAGGCTAGATCGCTCTTTATGTCTAACAAGTCTGGTGGAATACTTTGAGCTATTTGTAGAGGTGTAGGGATTTATGTAGTAAAGTGAAAGGGGAGACGAGCAGACTTTCGGAGAAAAAGTGCGGGTGTGAGTGCAAGTTGTAGGTGTATTGTGTGTATTGTACCTTGAGTCTGATAGTCTGCTGATGAGATGAGTGTGTCTCCTTCACCTCCCCGACTTTCTCTCTCGCTCTCACTTTTTTTGGGATCATCTCTGCAGACATGAACACTGTCAAATTATATTGTATTTTTACAAGGAAATGTCTGTACCTCGCTGATGTGTACAATGTACGCAGAGAGAGATGTGTATCAAATCACAAGTTGTGCAACGTGAGAAACTTGCTCTTTTAGCTCTTTTTCTCAAGTACTTTCTTGAGTCCCTGCGTTCCTGTCTAGTTACGACAGTCTTATTAAAAGGTAGCAAGCAGAGGACTTGCTAAATGATGAAGAGTCGTGTAAAAACGCACCAAGTTATAGATTATATTTGCTTTTTTGTCTCTTTCTTGTGAGAGAGAAAGATTTAGAACTATCTCCTGCTGGAGAAAATTTGATCCTGATCCCGGACTATGCGAATCTTGACGTGTAACTAGTTTTTTCGCTCCTGGTGTGCGTAGGAATTTATATGATTTGGTTTGGCTAGGGCAGTGCCTATGATACCTTCCTGTTGCAGGATTGAGCAAACATATCCTCATGTCGATAGAGACGGACAGTGTTATCAAACAAACCTGAGCTTACAGAATGTAGCCTATAAGGGGAACATGTGTACGAACATAATGGGATGTAATGTAATGTTCATGCAATATGTGTGTGACGTCAAGTGACTTGGAATGCTCGGATTGGAAATAATTATCGTCATCGTCGTAATAATAACTTTCTTTTCCTGTTATGCTTCATTGTCACTTTACTTTGGAATGAGCTGTTCCGTCGATTACATATGTACAAGAGAAAAGGATATTCCTAGAAAAATGTTGTGAATAATTTCCGGACTAATTAAAATATTTATTTAAAATACGTACTCCCATACAAGCACCAGGTGATGGCAATTACTCTTGGTAATTTGTGAAATCTAAATACCAATTCCTGAAGTGAGTAGATAAGTGGTTAACACAAATCGGTAATCGTAAATACGATTGAATACAACAGTGTAAGGCCTCTTATTGCAGACTTTTTTTAAAAAAATATTTAGTTTAAATATTTTAAGTATATGCATTTTGTTGGAAACCTCATAAAAATTAATTGATAAAAATCCTTCCACATTCAATTTTTCAATTTCCTCAATTCATTTCCTAATAAACGAAACAAGCAACCAGCCACAACGTTCCCATTTTCAGGCCAACTTGGAACTGGAACAAAAGCTATAAACTAGACACCAGCTGCAATGTTCCAAAGAGATGACAACATCATTTGTCAGCTCTATTGAAATCTGCAGACAACTACTCAAGAATGAAGCTTACCACAGCCACCCGGAACAACACAGAGGAGCAGGAAGAAATAAAACTCCGAGGACCCCAAAAGCCCATCGGGATTTTTCATTTGTCATCGGCTATAATTGTCATAAAATAGTCCCACTCAAAAGTTGAAACTCCAGCAAGAGGATCCGGGAAACAAAAATGACAGTTATAAAACGATGCTTTTAAGATAATAGAAAAGGACGAATACAGTCTTAAATTGCAGGCTGTTATTTCTGACGAAAGAGGAAAATGTCACTCTAACTGTAACTCCGCGTAAAATCCATTTTACAAAAAAGCAACCGTAGAGAATTTATGAAGTCGGAAAAACTGAAATTCACAACTCCGAGATATAGCCCGTTATTTAGATAAAGACAATCTGTCTAAAAGTATTTTGATTGAACCTGTTAAATTCTCGTAGTCACTCGCTCTAAAAGCATCTTATTTAAGTGGAATGAATATTGCTCATGTAATAAAAACTCACTACTTCCTGGCAGTCAAAATTCAAATTCTCGTCTAATCAGATACGTGGATAAACTGTGATTGGAATGAGGTCGTTGAGAAATACCCGCAGCTATAAAAAATCTGAAAGCTCAAATTCCTCTCTCCAAGACTCACATGAAAACCTTCAACTTTCATTCATGAGCAATCTTCCATGCCTCCGAGTAACTTTCATAATCTCTGAAGCAATTACATTATTCCCAAAGTTGTAACTCATAAAATGGCAGCAAACAATAATACTACAACCTCACATGAAACAAGAGGGCCCTGCACAAGAGAGAATAAGACTTTCGTGTTGCATTCTTTCTCGTCTACCTCAAAACATGCACTGCTTGCCTGACTCCATCAAAAGTACTTTCCACCGCAGAACATCATAAATTCTCAAATTCCGAAAAGCCTTTATTTCGTTAACGTCCGCTTTTATTATGATCACGAGTTGGATTAGAATTCCAGAGTTCCAGTTTCATTTCACTGCGCAACCTTCTCAGGTTTCCAATTCATGTGGCAATGATTTCGAGGAGAGTGTACAACTCATGGGAGAACTAGACATGCAATCACTGTGCCACAAACTCCACAAGTTTCCTCCATCAGAAGAAACCCTTTCATTTCTATTATTTTCTGGTCATCATCATCATCATCATGAAATCATAAGTTGCTCTAGCATCAGTTGTGCTACAGTTCCTGGAAAGAAGTGCAAAGTAAAAGTAAGTGGCAAATAAGCAGCGAGACTGGGAAAGCTGTACACTGCACTGATCGTGAGGTATGAATACGAGAAAAACGTTACATTTCACAAGAAATATCATGCCATCCAGTCATATCAAGATATAGTAGAAACTATAATAATAACCAACCACGAAGTACGCTCATATAAAACTATTTACAATTTCCTCATGTACAATTGAATCCCAAATGGGTTACCCTTTCTCCCCCGATTTTATTGCTGTGCATTCCATATTGCATTTTAGATTTCACTACTTTCTTTTGTTTGAACAGAGTTCAGCATTAATAAAGTTTCTCCTTGTTGCCATTATTATTATGTTTCTATTTCGTGCACGAAACCTGTCAAGTTTACACGTGCATATATGATATTATAAACTGAAACACTATATACCAGCTTAATATATAAAATAATGAAAAACTAGAAAACGTATGAAGGGTCAGAGTCAAACTGCACAGCCATTATTAGCGTACTTGCTCAATGCAACATACCCATACCTGTGCGCTGTGCCCATACTGCAACCAGAGCATCTTGGGAACGGTTAAGTCAATTTATTCATATGATAGATTTCTTTAAACTTTACATTATACTTTATACTGGTACTCCTTTCCATTACCATTGGGTTGTTTACAATTACTAATGTATTTCCAATGTACCTGTACGAAGTAATGTTGTGACAGAAAAATACAAAATTAATTTTCGACGTTATCGGTGTTCAACATAAAATTAAATTAAAGTTATATTTTCAGATTAAATTAATTACTATATTCCCCATACATTTATTTCATTCTCCATGTCAAAATTATTTGTAAGTTTGACTGTGGCGCATAGCCAGAATACGCATTTCTCCAAACATTAGGCAAGATTTCTCAACAGATTGATGAAGTGATGAAAAGGAACGCACCACATGAGGAAATCTGTCAAAACAGTGAACTAATGAGACGAGAGTGTTGATTTAAGAGCTAAAAATGGATACGTACATTTTCTCTGTTATGATATGGATCAATGCTCTTTCTACACATGTTCCACATGTTTAAAAACTTTTTATTTTGATAAACTGCAGAGTTTCTCGACGGAGCTGTAACAGAAGGAAAGAATCCACAATTCTCACAAAACTATTTCTGTAAAATCACAGAAATTTTCCCGGTAACATGTAGAAGGCGACGTGACTAATGGAACCGCTCGCGCCTGTGTTTGTGTACTCAAACTCATATTTCGAGATTGAAGTAATATTAGCGAGATTCTAAAAGTCTAACCAAATGGATATAATAATCATCATAAAAAAGTTGAAGTTAATATTTACAACTGTGCATATGTTTATACGTACAAATGTACTACTTGGAAGGAAGAATATTGTAAAATGTGTGTATAAACTGTACGTATGCGGAAGATATTTTCAATTCTCATTTTTGTGCTTTACGCACTCTTCCTTTCGTTTTTATTGTACTTCGTCATGAAGTCACAGCACATCTCTCACCGACTTTGGAATTCCGAAAGTGCATTCTGCATCTGTCGATTTTTTTCTTCACGAAGTATATTAGCGTTTTGCATTTGAAACCGTATATGAGAAATATTCCATACATGCTTGCGATCCATTTTACTCGGTGTTTCAAGTTTGAAAATTGAATGCAACGTAATGAAAATGCATTGCATTTCAAGATTTTTTTGAAAAAAAAAATCTTTATTGCTTTTCTCATCCCTTCGACCTTTCCCGTTTGCTATGACATGGAAGAAAATTTCCACAATTCTGTGCATTTGACTCTAGAGTTTTCTATATAACTTGAACTTCATGTATGAACTTCATATTATTCCTCCAAACTCGCTACATTGCTTCTGATGCGTGATGCCAAAGACTGGAGTCAAAGAGGCAATAAAAGCACAATGAAAATGAAATTTTGGTTGAAGCACTCAGAAATTAAATAAAGTCTCGAGAGCGAGGATGCGGTGGTTTGCCTGATGGAGGGGAAAGTGATATTTGTACTTAAAAGTTAAGAAGCCTAGCAGACGGAAGGAAGAAATAGCATTTTTTTCCTTCCGAGAGAAAAGAGGGGGAGAAGAGGAAGAAGCTAGGCGAATAAAAAAATGTATAAAAATGGGATTCCTGACCTTATCACGTAGAAGAAGTCTCACACGTGCTGCCTGTTCCCCAAATCTTTGCAAAGCCAATTCCAATTCCACACATCTCTCCTGCCAGTCCATCGGGGTGACAAGAACTTGTCCTGCTTCTCCTTGGACGACACTTACAGCGGCTGCAGCAGCCGCTCGGAAAAGTAAAGAATTTTCAATTGTTCCCAAAACGCTGCCAGTATTGTCTCCTGCCGCAGCAGCTACAAGACACGACGATGAAGAAGACGGGATTCTGGTGGAAACAAGATGATCACCGCCACTCCTCCCATCAATTCCAGTAGTAGCGATACCACCACCACTCTCATCACTAGTCACATTTCGGAATCCAAGTCCACTCACAAACAAGTCAAAATCAAAGCCAATATCTATCGGAATATTTTTACTAGCGTGACAACTGTCACCCACACTTCCACCACCACCGTCATCATCATCATCATCAACATGGATCGCATTACCACCAGAATTTTCATTTCTTCCTTTGCCCACATTATTTCTGTTCGCCATCCTTCCACTTCGAGTGGAGCAGCTTTTCGCTGGAGAAGCACTTGGAAGTGAAGTCATGGTACTCCATGTAGTTGTGGTTTTGTCATTTAATGCCCCAGAGGCTGCACCACCACTCTGATTTGCATGTCTTTCCCTGACACCACCACCACTTGGACTATCGATAGACGTCGAATTACTCGGGCCACCTGTGTCACAACTTGCAATCCCACTGCTACTATTATTCCCATACGAGTTCCACTCTCGCACTCGCTGTGCACGGAAATCATTGTTGTACTGATGAGATGGCAAATGACCCTGCTGCTGCTCGCCATCTTTAATCAAGTGGCCAGCTCCAGGAGGACCAGACGAGTTTTGAGCTGTTCTTGTAATAGCACCACTCGTGCTACTTCCAGAATTGTCCAGTAAGCTGGATAATCTTCGTCGTGGGATCACATGCATGAGATCCCTTTCGCGCTGTCTTTCTATTGCTTCCTGATTCTCGTAAATGACTTGTTGAGCATGTGCCGCAGTGTATTGCTGGGAACCTTGGGATGTCCCTGCTCCAGGAACACCGGCAACTCCTGAAGGAGGGGGGTCGTAGTCGAAGGCAAAATCAAAGTCACCTCGGTCCGCAGTCGGTGTCGTCGTAAATGAGGATGATTGGGTGTGATGTTGATACATGGGGGAACTAATTGTGAGGGCTTCCTCCATCGAAACGAGACAATGTTGGGAGAAACGTGACAAAGAGTCAAACACTTCGGACAATGTTCCGCATGAAGACTCGCTCGTTGTGTCACCATCCCCACTAACAAGGCTACTTAAACTGAGACTAGTATGGCTTGGACAAGGTTTCCTCTGTTCCAGCTCGTATTGCTGCTCTGCAAAATCCTCAAGAAGATCCTGAAACTCTTGGTCTTGCTGCCGGTGCAAATCTTCGAGGGAGTCTGCTTCCATATTGGAGCTCAGTCCGCTAGCACCACTTGCACAACTTTCATCACAACTCGCAACCAAACTGTTGTCACGTCCTAGCGGAGTACTTAAATTGTCATGAGGAGGCAGTTCAAAATCCATCAAATTCAAATCTATGAAAGGGTTCGACATTGAAGCACGAATCGGATGAGGCTGTTGTTGAGGCTGACTCTGTCTTGGAAGTGTTGAACTGTTTCCTCCCCGCAAACTCAGAAATGAATGTCTGGAATTCGGCGATGAGCCAGCGATATCATGAGCGCTTGCACTTGTACTAGTTTGCGGAGCTGCATAACTACTTCGTCTCGCAGAACGCGCAACACATTTTGCAAAGTTTCCCCTGATAATTGGACTTGCATCTGGTGGTGGCACTCCTTCTTCTTCGTCTTCAACAACGTCTCCCTGAGAAGACTGCTGAACTAAAGACGATGATGATCCTGTGGACGGCAAAGTTTCTCCTCCTCCTCCTTGTTCAGGTTGAACAGATGGAGAAAATTCTATACATGATCTCACTTGGCCTCTTGATGGATGCCCCGTTGGCCACGTGCGAAGTGGGGCTGGATCCTTTTCCATTAGATCTTCCTCCATTTCGCTGCCGGGATTAGGTGATGAGGACAACGTTGCAGATGATGAGGCTTCTTGTGAATTGGGTTGTTGTGGTTGAGCCACTTGTCTTCTTGATGATGATGTGGATAGTTCCGCTCCTGCTCCTAGTGTTGGTCGTGGTGGTGGTAGAGGCGAAGGCGATGCGTTTTGGCAAGTAACACTTTTGCCCGTTCTATGACTCCACATTGGAGTATAAGAGTGTCAACTCCAATCCTGCTCCTCAATGTTCATTTAATCGTAATGTGCAAAAGTGGAAGATTGTGTTGAAGAGATGAGAGAGGAGAGAGATGCCTTAGAATCCGCGTCTCCTCTTATATTATTGGCACTCTCACTGACGCCACTTCTTCGTCTTCAGAGAAAGGAGAAGCGGTAAAAGTTGTTGCAGCTTGTGTGCAGCAACATATCACTTCCTCCCGGTGACTGACTCTACTCCTTGAAATCGAGTTGCCATTTAGGTCAATTGATTTAATTCAGTCAGTTTTGCTATGCACAAAACTGTGTTATTCTATGCAGGATGCTTGCAGAAGGATACTTTAGAAGAGATTGTGCATAGCTGACATGTTATGCGATCTTTATCGGTAGATAGATGCGTGGCTCCATATTTTTTTCTCATCTCTTCGAGAATGAATGAGGTTGAAGGGCACCACTAGCGTGATGGTGATCATCAGCATCGTCAATTTGAAAATCATTTTCCACGCAGTGCACCACTTGGCATCTTTCCTTGATTTATAGCTTTGTAGTTTCAAAATGAGAGGCACAAAATGCGTATTTGCCAAAGAGATTAAGAGCGTTCAACATTTATTTTCTTTTTACTTTTATCTTCATATATATATTTTTACTACTTCGTCCCGCCTTTCACTAATGTCTCCTTTCAAAAAACCCAAGACGTTTCATATTATGTCAGCCAGTTTCATGTCAGATTCTCATTTTTCTTCATGAAGCTATAAGTGCGCATGAAATCAGAAGTTGGATTTGAGTAGGTTGGTTTTGGTTGTGTGAGAAAGTTGGAGGAAGGGAGATAGTTATCTTGTGTGTACATATGTACATTTAATCTTGTACTGCTACTTCCAATGAGGAGAGAGTGAACACTCAAGTGAACATATTTACTTCGTTGTTGCTTTTTGTTATTTCTGGCACTCGCAGTTATCAAAACAGAAACACTGTTGTAGGGAAGAAGGGCGAATGTTATTCTTGTTTTCAATCTTCAGAAAAAAAGTTGACGATGCTATTTCGGATTGCTAATCTCATGTTATCGGAGCAACGTCAAGAGTTTCGGTCTCATTAGTTGATCTTCATGAGCCATATTTCAGCAATGGGTGAGGCGAGGGTGCCGGGTTGTTTTCAGATTTGGCCCCTATGTAAATAAATTCATAAGTTCTTCAAATTTATCAACTTTTGGGTTTTAGTAGAATATATATTTTATTATTACTCTCCAGTCTCCAATCTCTAACACACCCTTTAACTCTATCCCATAATTTAAAACTATACCAAAGAATTCGAGTCCACATCTATTCGAGTACAAACCATACTCAATAATTTAAAACATTTTACTGACTTCTAACTATACCTAAAATGATGCTAACTTTGCATTATGTTAGTCATCCTTCGGTTTCCAAACCGAACTATGCGTCTCTTCTTATTACATAATAGGTAAACACAAATGAATTGTTATTGTATATTTCGCTAGTGCAAGATTAGAATCAGTTACTCCTAGACAAATGCTTACATAACGAATGGGAACACTCCGAATTCCAGGCTAATGTGATGTGATACTTTGTGGTATGACATGAAATGGGAAGCAATTTCACATCTAAATGATTTCCAAGAGTTGAGAGAGAGCACAAGAAATTGATTGTTCTTGTATCATCAAAGCTTATTCCTTCTCACTGCTAAAACTTGAATGACTCCCAAAGAAAATTCAATTTTTTCTTACGACCTCTTTCTCTACACGATTTTTAGCTGAGGTTTGTTTGCGAATGCAATTCGTAAATAAATTGGAGAGACATAAACAAATCTCCCAAATGATGTATAGGTGTCAGCTCAATTTAAAGAAGGAAAAGTATCGAGGAACGCAAACATGTTGGCATTTGTGTTTAGCGTAATTCCCGAATGTTTATTCTTATCTCCCAGAAAATGCACGTACAGCTTAAAGTACAAGAATACACACGATCTAACTAATTATAAACAAAGAGCAATCATGCTTTTATCAGTAAACTAATCAAATTGTTATGTTCGAGTAAAAAATCATTTGAATTAGAAGTGGCATATTTTCAAATATTGGACGGGAAATTGCGTACTAGTGTTGTGTGCGTATCCTATTCTCAATCATCTTTGCATCTGAAATTGTGAGTAAAAAGCCATTTCACTCTCTCCCATGCAAATTTTTCTCCCCCTCCTTCCAAACCAAATAGCAATTTACTCGAATATTCCAAGAATTTTATCTCCTTTTCAACCCCGCATTTCAGGATATGAATGTTGGAATAAACGAGTACAAAAACACTAATGCGCCCATATCAAGAATTGCATTCCAGAGACTGTGGTTCATCAAGTAGATTCAAGTTAGCAAAGTTTGTGAGCACGCATCTCTCTCTCTTGCTTTTTCGCTTTCTCATTTTCCGGAGAACTCTTCATTTGCCTCCTTTTTATCATCAAAATTTATTTTCTAATGTGGAACACATAAACACAATGGTCTCTCTCAGACTTCCAGACAACTTCATAAAATGCTTGGTTGGATATGTGAATGGTGGATATGTACCTGTTGTATGTGTGTTGTTCTCATATCCCGTCTAAAAACTCTTTATAGCAACCACTAATGTGAAGAGTAGAGAGAGTAAGTAGCGAATCGTGCACACGCAGCACCAGTAATTATCCATTTGCATGCACAACATAAAATACTTTAATGAGAATGATCAGAGGGAGAAAAGCAATGAAAGAACTTCAAGTTTATATAACACTTCATTTCACTAACACGAATTGAAATTTTTTCCACACTTTTGAAAAGTAGGAAATAAAACCGCTGTTTTGTCACGTTTTCAGACGATACCGTTCTCCCCACGCTCTCTACGATACTGGCAAGGTCTCTATTATTGAAATGATATTGAATAATTACTGAATCGTGGGTGGCTTCCACATTATTATTAAACTGGTTCGCACCACTTTAGCCCACGACGGTATTCGGTAGTTAAATTTTTTATGTTGACATTTGCGTGCGCGAGTGTGAATACAGTTTTCTTTTCACAATTCACAAGAAATGCTCCAAAATTTGTACAATTCTGTGAAACTGTGGAAGCACAACAAGAACAATAATTTTAACGCAATCGGGCAATCGTCACAAGTCACCGCCTCCCCCACTTCACTTCTTCTTCTCACTGACTTCAACCGCGAGTATTTTAGAAACTTTCAGCAGCGTCTTCGTGAAATTCTGGATTAGGAGAAAAAAAGAGCGACATGTATATGATGTTACTGATGAGGTGTCTCGTTAGTTGACTCAGTTGTAAATTTCTCCTTGAGTCAGCATGTATTTAGGTAGGATTTTCAAGAAACTGTGTACATTCGACAGTTCGTTTATACACAAAAAATAACCTAAAGCGGTGGTAGCAGAAATATATATTCGCTCCTCTGGCTCATGATGAGTCAAACTATTTTTTTCTAATATGCTTTCTAGGGTTGGTTGTTGGTTGTGTAAGCCAAAAGAATGAAAAAAGAAGATTTAAGCATGGAACATCACTTCGAAATTATTCCCTCCCTCGCTCTCTCATCATTTATGAGGTTCCAGTAGCGGAGGAACGCAATCCATGAATCCAGCCACTGTGAACTAACTCTCTACACACAACACGAGTAAGTCGAAACGTTTTTGAATGTTGGCATCATCATTGAAACCTGAACGTCTCCAAATGTGGGGATTAGATATGTATTGACTTGTGCCGTATCAGCAACCAACCCTTCAACCTAGCCTTTTTCTTCCTGCTGATAACATGCATTATGCATACAAGAAGAGGATCTTCCTCTCAGAAAAATGTTAATGCATATGTACATACACATGAAAGGCCAAGTCCCAAACATAGGCCTGCAGAAAAAAACCTCAGTTTCTTCTGAACGCACCAAGAAAAAGATCTAATTTTGGACAGAACATTTTTTCGGAAGGGGAAAGAAGGCATTATTATACTCGGAGTTAGGATGACTGCAGCAACCCTGTCAGGATCTTGACAAATCCACAACCCACAACAGAATACTTACGTGATCTAACAGTACATTAGCAGCATAATCGAGCTGCTCTCCATCTTCTTGCCACGCATGTATATAATAATATGTTTTTAAAAAGTGTTCGAGAGGAAAAGGAAATAATCTATCTATACACATCAAGATTCCTATATTCAATCTTTACACAAGTCTAACTTTTGCTTCAAAAATTAAGCCGAACACAATTAGCCAGCGACAAGAACTAATTCTGATTCTAATTAATGTAGTTTCTTAAGCATCCCGGAAAACTAACTTTTTTCCTGGAGCAAAAAGTCTACCAAAAATTGAAGTTAAGTACAGATTACCATAATCCTAGAAAACTTCATGAGACTCACGGGATATGCGAGACGACGACGGCAAATGCCTTTCAACTCCACAGGAAAAAAAGATATGCGCTCTCTGAAAATGTTATAAGATCTTACCACTAAAGCCCTACATTTCACCGTATTTTTTTACGCACACATGTAAATTCGGAGGCGAGGATGAGTCGATTTGATGATTGCTATTTCCCATTGGCACATGATCTTCATATCATCGCATCTTATGAGAGGAGAGGAGCGAGGGGGAAAACGTGGCTATGGCTTCACTCTTGTTGAATAACATTTTTGAACGCTTCCCGAGCACATATTTCCTTCGTTGAGTCCTTCTCCAAGCAAAAATATATATCTTCAAATCTTCATGTGTAGCACACGACTTCCAAATCGTGACTTTTTTGGAGTAAAAAATTGTTTTGGAATACTCTGAGCAAAGTTTGGAAAATGAGTTTCGCTCTTGTAATAAAATTTATGTTTGTACGCATGCATTTTTTTCTTCCATGTGGCATTCTCGTGGAAGGAGACACACATATAAAGTTTAGTGAATACCTATTACTCATTGAATGTTTTTTTTCCGGAAGAGCAAAAAAAGAAGAAGAAATCGCTACCACGCTTCATACACCATGTACTTCGTTCTCTCGTACTCATGTGGTAGTTTAAGACGAGCTTTTAATTCTAGTGAGCATCAATTTATCAGGACTTACTTAGATTTATACTCGAGTCAAGAAGGCTGAAAAAGTCGTCAGCTGGGGTCTTTTTCCGTCGTGTGCAGTACATAAAATACGAATGAAACTTTATGTGCTTTTGCTTGTGTGGTTTATTTTCTCTCCCTAGGCATACTCTTGCACATGATGTTTTCCAAAGTTGTTGAAAACATAGGAAAATTATAAGAGCATGATGATGCATTCTAGATAAAATCTCGCCGAAATGATTGAAAAAGTAGAGTTGAAGAAATTTTGATCTTGTTCTTTAGTATATGTACACATGTACACTTTGGGAAGTAGATCGTAGATCGTTTATGTGATTGCATAAATTCTCGAGAGGAATGTTACCAACAAAAATTAATTCGCTTCTGTAAATATTTATTGGAAGAAGGAATACCACTAAAAAGTGTGCCACGGCCAGGCACACACATTTTAGCATCACAAACACAAATCTGATCCTTCTTCACCAGCGAAGGGGTTTAATCGTCCTCGGATCGAAAATCGTTATCAAAACTATGCAAAGTGAGAGTAAGCATGTACAATATATATGCATGTTGCATGATTCATGCGTGTATGACGAAGAGACCCAATTTTTATCTTTCAGCCTTCAAAGACATTATGCAATCATGAGATTTTCAGAAGCAAAATATGTAGTCCCAAACGCAAATCTCTCCTTTTGAAATTCATGTGCAGAGGCTGACATGGCTGACTCTGCTTTATGTAGGTCTCATATGACAAATACAAACTCTTCTTGTGCATGAAAGAACACTGAGAAATATTCTGACTGCAGGGGAGAGGAGGACGAGAGATGCATACACACAAGTATGCAAAAAATATCACACATGAGGAGAGAGAGATCTAGAGAATCCAATGCAAAAAATGTCAACAGTGTGGCAAGAAAGGTTGCTGAAAGTGTACTTCCCTTGAGCATGACAGATAAAGGGGAAAGATGAGCATAGTTTTATTCCGCTTGATAAAATATTATATATTGCATACATTCATAATATTGAGTAGGTCCCGGGATAGATGACGTCAAAATGATACGAGACTGCAGATATGTTATATGTGCTTAAACAAGAAACTAAATATTTTTTGATGTTTTTGTCCCTCAGTCCCACGCAATTACGCTTCACCCACAACCTGAAAAGTATACTGATATTTCCAGAATGTTGCACATCCATACATTTATGCATTTTTCAGGTTTTGCACAATATTTATTATAACAATGGAAAATGGATATAAAGAAAGAACAAAAGGGTTGAGAATGCTTTTTGAGCACAAAAGGAGTCACCAGAAGATATCTCAAATTCAAGACGGATTTCCTTTCCAAAAACAAATTGCGAAGAGAATGCAATTTGGCAGCTGAAGAGGAAAGGGTGATATTTCCCCTTTTGTTCATGTAAAAAATCTAGCACCTAATGCATGCATAATATCTGGGTGCACAGTGCACACTGACACTGCACACTCGCGTAACAAAATGATGTAGATGTAGATCCCTCCGCCCTCCTCCACATATCATATTGCAGCTCACGGAATTTTTGTAGGTGCATTGTTCTTGCATGATTCAATTCTTCTCTCACGATTGTGCAATGTTCATGGTTCATATAATATTATTATATGCAAAGGAGGCCGTCGGAGCGCGGTTTAGCAAGGAAGATTTATGTATATTTTTGGATCATGGAACTGGTTTCCGGATTTTCCATAGACAGGAAATCTCATAGAGTCAGAGTTTCAGAGAAAATGCTACTTCGGGCTTAGTAAGTTTCTTCTCATACTCTCAAGTCAAGAATAAAGGCATGCTAGAAAGATTCTTTTGCTTTATGGGGTGCGAGTTTTGAGAAAGAGATGGATTTTTGCACAAAAATACATTTTTTATTATTCAATGTCTTGCGAAAGGCTCGGAGGAGTAATATGCATGATATTTCTCACGGGCTACAGCTTAAGCTCACACATCAACTCTTTCCTCATATTCTTCTCTACTTTTACACTTTTGTTCTTTTTTGGAAGGGGCTTACATATTCTGAGGGAACTTTACTTTTGAAAGTAGGACAGAGAGTGGGAGACGAGGCGAAATTTAGTTGAATATTTATGTGTTGCTATTATGAATGCAGTAGCAGTGGTACTGGTAGCAGGACTCGTTATCTTAACATCACATTTGTGCACTCATTCATAAATGAACGAGGAGGAAGATGGAGGGAATAATGTATCTTTATGAATGTCTTTTGTACTTTATGCTTAGCGTGTGTGTGCCACTGCCTTCTTACACAAGATTAGCTTTAACGGGTTCCGACTCATTTAATTCGCTGGCTGGAAATACCAGTGAAGTCACACAACTCAAAACCTGAACCTAACTGCACACTATATCAGGCAGTGATTTTTCCGAAATAGGCTGAGTCAGTTAAACTTTGAGGCATAATATTCTTCACCTTCAAGAAAAGAAGACGTCCATGATCTTAAGTTTCATACTTGTTCTGCGACTAATGACGCAAATCTGTGCATACTTTTGGAACGTGGTGAATACAAAGGAAATGTCATTCATTATACACATTTCACCACCCTATCCTTACTTATTCACTCTTATGCGGACCGTGGAATCTGATTTAAATTTATTTTTAAAAACCATCTAATCTGAAACGAACACCATCATTTTTAATTCAACACATCAAAACTTCTGAATCTGACGTAAATTCATCATAGGTCAAATTTACAACTTATTACAACGGCGTGAAAATCATGCGCTACTGCCATCTTCCAAACTTTCTACCAGACTTCACAACTTTACTACTTCAAGATCTCTCTTAACCGGCCGGAGCCACTGACCGGTTTCGGTTCCAGAAGGAGTTGAGCACAGCAGTTTTTCCAAAACATTCCCATGCTTCTAGCCCCACTCTGCACTCCGTGTGAAAGCACGGTGAAGCTTGCTTGAAAGCTCATTGAAGGAAACACGATGCTACCACCTACGTCCTCTCCACCATACAATCCCAAGACTCTCTCAGTCGCTTGAGCTAGAGAAAGCTAGTGAGAGCCACCACCACCACGTTACACCATCCATGACAGATCGAGTGTACACATGGTTTTCTCTTTCTCCTTTCTCCCCCACGCTCCCACTTTTTACTATATTCCTCTCAGAATACTCTCTGGTGGAAGCCTGGAGCAATGAAAACGTTCTGCTTGTGTGAACGCATGTTCCATTCTGGGAGAAATGGCAGTTCACTGCACTGCTTTCTTCTCGCTCGCTTTCATCTCCTCTCCGCTCACTCCATGCTGATCATTCCATTGTCACCCGAAGAAAAAATATAATGTGTCTCTCGCCCTTCTCCACACACACGCCTTTTTCTGGTATGCCGAGTATCATCGTAGTGGAATGGAAACTGTGACGGGCTCTTTTTACAAATGGTACCGCTACCACATAAAAATTCCATGGGGTTTTCTCCATTCCATTGCACTGCTAGCGTGTATATCTGTAATATAGATCTAAAAAATACAGCTGCTCCTCTACTACGAAGAAGGACAGGCTGCACAAACCTTTTATGGAAAACCCTTCCTATATTTTTTTTCTCCGGGTGTGTTGCATGCATACATAAGTTGACTAGTTTTTTCTTGGGTAACTTTGTGACGACAATGTTGATGCAGACTTGCAACGCAAGCAAACAAGAGGAGACTAGTAGTATCATATGATATCTTTAGGGAAGCAAGCATGCACCATGCGCCGGAAACTACCGACTTTCCCTTTCTCCACTTTCACAAGGAGAGAATAACAGTAAACCGTAATAATCATAAGAGGCTCCTCTTCCTCTTCCTCTCTCTCTTACTCTCTCCTCCCACACTAAACAGCGATGAGGCTTTTAGCAAAAAAGTGTTCACATAAATAGAAGCTGAAGGGACGAGAAAGAGAGAAATATTCTTGTTTCAAGACACATAATATTCCAACTTTCTCTCACTCGTTATCTCTACACCCGAATAAAAAGTAAAGGTTGTAAAAAAATAAACGGCAATGGTTACTCGAGGAAAGTAAAAGGGATTCTTTTTTTCGGAGAAAGTGTACGCATAATAGGGAGATCCGTATGCAATTTTATGTTGAACACATTACAAGTAACAGCACAACACGTCCTTTCATCTTCATGGATAACTGTCGGCATGCATATTTTTCTTGTATGGCGAAAAAAGAGCTTAGAGGAGATCGAGACACTCGACTGGGAGCATACTACGACTTTCTTTTTTTCCTTTCTCTTTTCCTCTTGATATGAAACATGTTGTTTATATAAACAACTTGAGTGTGTTGAAAATAACTTGAATTTTTAGTGGTGTTTTTGCCTCTCTCTCTCTCTGGATTGTGTACACAGCAAAATACTTTTTTGTAGAAACAACTATTTTTTTAAAACTTGGGATCTTACTTACGTATGTAAAGGAGGTAACAGAGTGTGCCTCAGAGACCATCATGTATGAGTGTGTTGTGTCTGTCTTGAACTCTAGAACATGCATTTATTACGATGAGTGTTTTTTTCACAGCCCAACCACCACCACGATCTTTTGCCCAACCAAGTATAATTTTTTTGCAGGAGTTGGTAGCAAGAGAAGGATGAAAAGTAATAGCTGAGAACATTACAAGTTTTTTTCTCGGGTAAAATGAGGAGAAAACGCATCCCATCACATCACCAATTCGATACAAAACCTCTGTAGAGAGAGAGAGAGATAGAAAGGGAAAGCATTAGGTTCTATTACACTGTTTCACCGAACAACTTACAAAACTACCTAATATGTACCGGGGCTATTACTTTTCTCTCTCTAATGGTAATAGGTTGAAATGCTCTACCGTCTCGTCCTCTCTCTCTTAGTCTTTTTTTTGCAAAAAAAGGCAGGGATTCTCTTTGTAGAGCGGAAGCGAAGCACTCTGATTTTTCACTCCTTTTCTTTCATTTAGGGACCGTTTTTTTCTAACTACACCTATTCAAATGGAGAACGTATGTTTTTAGAGTAGAAATGTACATTTAAACAAGTACACTCGTTGTGCATATCGGTTTACATACATTTCGAGAAGAATATCTCTTCCTTTTTTAAAAAATCGACTTTTGCTCTCTCTCTCTCTCTCTCAAACACACACACACTCACTCACGCTTTCTCTCTTCGCAAGCAACGACTCATTCAGATTCCACCAAAGTCAGAGGGAAAAGAATGCAATTTTCTCTGGGTCTACATGGCACGAACTCTCGACTGCTTATATGTAATATGTAGTGCCAGAGTAAAAAAACGTACATATTCATATTATTCTTATGTAAGTTTATAAGGTTCAGAGAGAGATATAACAATTGTAGAATGGTGCAAAGTGTACAACCGTATGAAATCGAATCAGAATAGTATTTTCTCTTCTTTAACTTCTTTTCACTTCTTTTCTCTTCTGGATTTTTTTGTATGCTTCAAGCTTCCCTTTACTTGAAGCTCTTTTTTACCCTTATAGTAAACATGTATTGCTTTCTTTTTCTTCTTCTTCAGTTATTGCCTCTTTCCACTCAGCAACGCACAACAATAGGAAAGTATGCACACGTCCGCGAGGGACTGGTTGAATGGCAAGAGCATTCCAATAATCATATAAAAACGCTGCATTGCATTATATTATTACGAAGACTATTCAAACTAGTCAACTCTCTCTCTCTCTCCTCTTTTCCCACATTTATTTTTTAGGGGAACGAAAGTGGACAAGCGGAAAAATAAGAAGAGAAATTTCACTCATACTAAAAGCTATATAGCTAGAGGGAAAGAGAGAAAGTTGCTCGATTAAAGCATGGCGAAAAAAAGTCATGATGACGAGTGTGTGAGCACTGAGCAGCTTATATACATTTATACTTCTTCTGGTACTCGTACACACTCAACTTTTCCCATTTTCCCATTTTTACTTTCTTCTCGCTCTCTTTTCTCTAGGTCCCTTTTCTCTTCTTCTTACTCTGACTTTTCTTTTTATTCTTTTTTCTCTTATTACTTATCTGAGAGAAATATATATTAATGGAGTATAGGTACGTGTTTTACGAATGGGCAAACTTTTTTTTAGAGGGAGGAGCACATGGAATATGTTTATGTCAGGGAAGGAGAGTATATTTTGTACGTGTGGTAGAGGTGGTTTTTTTGTGTGGGAGATTTTTTTTCTTCAACAAAAAATAAGTATAACAGTTGAGCTGAATAGTACTTACATGAGAGAAAATCTCTGGAATTTCCAACATGCTGGTTTAGATGTACCTTTAGATAAATATATTGTGAATGGAGTATGGTACTTTTTTTGTTTGCTTATTTTCTGTAATAAAAGCGTATGAATAGTAAATACATATAAGATTTTCTTCTTTTCTATTTCTCTCCGTCTGTCTCACTTCTTCTCTCATTCACACGGTAGAAATGTCATACGCTGAAGAAATGAAACACACGCACAAGTCACAATTCAAGTTTTTTTTCAACGACCAGACCACTCCAGCATGATTCGATCAAGCAAACACTCAACATTACTATTTTATGAGTGAATGTGTAGAGCAGGAATGATGTATGGTCGGGACTGGGGAGTTTTGATGATGTATGACTTTCCACTAAACTCGCAAACACAATTCAGATGAGAGGAGCCAAAGCGGCTTTTGCCTTTTGCTTTCGCATTTTCATACACACGCGTTCCGTTCCTCTGTCTGCGTTCCGTTAAAAATTTACTTCCAGGGGAGAAAATATATGCTCGTGTGTGATGTTCTGATGTGTTCTAGGGTGGCTGGAGAGACGTCCAGTTTGACAGATTGTTCCCAATGCGGGCTCTCTCAACTTGCATATTTTATAAGAGAAAACGTACATTTACATTTGGTAATAAAAAACCGCAAAAAAGTGAGCAAATCACCTTTGTGTACGTCTTGATGCACTCTCACTCTAGTCCAAACTTTATGTTTTCCTTTCCCATTTGATATAAACACTCAGGGTGAATAGTTTCGTCTGGAGAAATGTGTGTGAGAAAATAAAAATGGTGTAAGCGTATGCTAAGTTTATTTTGGTTCAAGTTTATCAGCTAAAGTCTTTCCGATATGTTTCGTGGTAAAATTGTGCGTAAAATGCACACTTCTTCTTCTTCACTCTCCTCTGGAAAATGACGGTATTCACAAGAAGATTCAAAAAGCGAATTAAAGTATTAATGCACAGCACGATATAAAGCAGAGTGAGATCACAGATTTTCCTTTTTTATACTTCCTTTCTCGCCTTCTCAAGAAGATTAGCACCTACATAATACATTAAGCCCGAAGAAAGTATCCATAAGGGTACACAAGTGTATTGCTATCAGTCCGTAGTTTGTGTGTAGCTTTCTTCCTTTATACTCCTTTACAAAAGGATGGGAATTACTCTGTAGTATCTGGCTTTAATGAATTATCAATGGAATGGCAATCACCACACACCACACACACACATTCACCAAGAGAGGAGAATTGCACTTGAAAACCTGGTGGGAGAGAAGGAGAGAGAGAAATGGAGAAGGCGTGTTCTCGATCTTGTGGATTCCACTCTCTCAGTTTTCTCATTTTACACACACCTGATCATCCAAATGCGGTCAACAAACTGGATGTTTCACTGTGTAGCTCTCGCTCTCGCACGTTCTACAACAGTTCACGATATATTCTCTCCCGATTTTGAAGAAACAATGTGTATATCATCCTCAACTCTCCTGAATTGATCGGTATATGGCATTTATATGTACACTTTTTGTTGTATTGAGCAAACGAAGTTAAATTGAAAAGGACGGCAAATTGTTCCTATTGAGGCAAGGATGAGGGGAAAACACATTATATTTAGGAAAGGCAACTACGCACAATAGCGAAGGAGAAATAACAAAAACACCTTTTACTCTTGCAGCTAGCACTCTTCTACCATCCAATCTTGGCAAAACTTCCTCTTCCACTTGACGAGAAATGAAAGTCATCTCCTGATTTCGAGCGAAAAAAAGGAGCGAGATATGATGGGAGACAGACTGTTGACGATTTTTTCTACCTTGCTTGCCTTGCTGTCATATTATTTTCTCCGTATTGCGATACAACGACAAGACGTGTTTTTGTACATGGTACACGAGAGCACAAACACACACACACACACTTGTACTAGAGATGTCCAGGAAAATAACACAAAGGCAGCAGCGGGATGGGTCGGTCCATCAGACCAGGCCAGACCATTCCGTTTGGATGAGGAAAGAGAGAGAGCGAGAGTAAGGAAAAGAGGAGAGAGAAAGAGGAGAAAGTACACGGCGAGTAGAGCGACAGACTGAGTGAGTAAGAGGAGAGAAGGAACACGTCGAGTACTTGCAATAGAGCTCATATAGAGAAGAAGAGAAAGAAAAAAACGGATGGGAGCATGGAGCATTAGAGAAAATAGAGAACCACTTTATATAAGTTACAAGTTGTGTATGTGTGGGAGAGAGAGAAAGTATAGAAAGAGGATGAGAGAAAGACTTTGGAAGCCGCGAAATCTTCAGAAATGTAAGGGACCAACCGCAGGCAGGCAGGCAGCTGCGCCTTTCTCCTATGAGTGTGCAAGAATGTGTGTGTGTGTGTGTTTATAAAGTAGTCTCTCTCTCTTTTCCGTAGGTAGGTACACTTTCCATTTTCCTCTCCCACTTCCTGCTGATACTACTGCACAATGATTGGTACCATATTACTCACATACAGGCTAGTTATAGCGTAAAGAGTACGTAGGTATATAGTTTTTTTTCTTTGATGAAGGAAGAAGGAAAAAACACAAGAGCTTGCTGTAGTTAGTCGTATTAGTTGTGTAGTGGCAGTGGCAGTGGCATGGCATGGTGGTGGTGATGCAGTAATGCATGGCGAAATTGTATATACTTTTACTGCTTTTTATTATATACGAATTTTTTATAAGTTGAATATGGTCCATGTAGTACATGAGCAAGATGTATGTATATCTTATGTCGGTATGCATTTTCCGTTTAGAAGTCTGCTGTCTCTTCTGGCGAAAAGTTCTCCAGGCTTTTGTGTATCAGTCCTTTTGGCTTGGCTTTTTTTCTCGCTCTTTCCTAGAACTCAACTCATGCTCCAGCCAAGTAAAAACTCGGAGAACGTAAAAGAGCAAACAGTGTTCTTGTGTGCGTAGTCCTGGCCGTTGTGTGTGTGGATGTGGACTAGAGAGAAGGAACTGGAGCTCTGGAGTGAAAGGAGCAGCTGCTGAATCTCTGTAAATAGCTGTGGAATCCAAGGGAAAATACGGAGAGAACGTTTATTCTCATGGAAAGTCTGTTGGGAGAGGAAATATCATCATCATACGAGCGGTATGCGAGGCGATGCCAAGCCTCTTTTTTCGGAAACATCAAAGTGGACGACCCATCCATCGATGTGTGGCAAAAGGCTTAGCAAACTATAGTGAACTGCTTAACATTAAGTCCTCTGTGAAATGATGTATGATCCTTCAAATGTCAATAATCGTTAAGACCGGCGGAGAAAGGGAGAGCTCGAGGCATTTCCTCCTTTTAAGTACGTACTGCGAGCTGACTAATGGTATGAGTGAATGGATGGATGAAGGAAAACGGAGGAATACAAAGGTTCTAACGAGCTACATATATTGTTATAATGAACAATGCTACTGATTTATGTTCGGGACAAGAACATGATGTAAAACGAATATTCCTGGGAACAAATCGACAGCTTTCGGAGGAGATTTATAGGACAAACTCACAAAGGATAGTCGCCAAATGTTGTTTTAAGATAACAGCTAAAGACTTATGTAAAGCGTTCATGAGGCTTGTATTTTTCAGAAGAAAAAAACAACTCGATACTTTTGAATCTGATCAGGCCAGGGAAATTAAAGAAACACGAGTGGCACTAAATTAAGGAGTTCCCAACCCAACATAAATTTTGTAAAGTGATTAACCCTTACGCCGAATATGTTAAAATATTTCAGAGCAGTTAACTTAATATTTATTAAGATACGAATTTCGAGTTCTAGTTGTTTGGTGGTTTAGTATTTAGTACACATGAAGAGTTCGGTTTTTTGCAATGCAAAAACAATCTAGAAATTCCCTGGGGAGTAATGGTTGTTCGCATAATATTGAACCTGGAATATGTTTCATATTGTCCACCTCTTGAACTTTCCTTGTTGCTTGCTACCGTCTACCATATGTTTAGCTAGCGGGCTGCTTGGGCCAGGGATTTGTTGAATGTGGACGGAAAACACAAGTACCAATTGGATTAAGCTTGAACTTATAAAAATTGCAAACCATTTACGCATTTACTAGGTGAACTTCAGAACACTTGAGTGCAATATGAAATGTCTTGTTCTTAGATATTGGCAAAAATTTATAGCTTAGTCCTTCTACGGAATTATTTCCTGTAAAGTTTGTGAGAAATGAATTCTCTATGAAAGCTTTAAGCCGTACCAAAGGGCACAAGAATACGCGTTATGCGAGTCAAAGTCAAGAGATTTCATAATGGTGAAAATTGTCGTACTCTTTTAGTACAAGTAATTATTGGCATTTATTTGGGTTGATGAATAAACAAAAGTTGTAGCACACAAATGAAACCATTTTACTGTTGAACACAAAAAATTATAATATATTTATATACCTATCTACAATATCTGCATTTTATAATTTAATACACGCTATTAAAATGCACAGGAGCATAACGGATACCACACTTTTTTTACTCAACACGTGTGCGTTTTTCGAAGAAGGAAAGTGCACACTGTCAATTTAAGAACTGCAAACTAATAAATTCATATAATATATATTACATACATACGGTACGTACAATATATGTAAACTTTTGAAACTTATATAGTCCAACCTTAAGTAGTTTAGGTTTTTAATCCTTTTTAGTTCTTATATACATACATGTGTGTTTGTTGTAAAGTATATATATAATGTACACATACATATAGTACTCTATATTTTCATAGTCTCATACAAATAGTTTTTTTTGTTGAAGAGATGCATTTTTTAAGTCATATAGCGGGCAAGCCTATGGATATATATTTATATATTTTTAAGAGTAATTTCAGTGATCAGTTACCGTTCCCTCTCTAGACGTTCACACTCTCCCTGGGAAATTTAGGAAGTCAAAAATTGTTCTATTTCAAGAAACAATAAAAGCTGTATTTTCTCTCATTTACTAAACAACTGGTTTGTTTTTAGATCCGCGTCCTCTCCACATAATCGATCCTCCATATATATAACCTATTTTAGTTCTTTATTAAATGCATTTAGGTATACATAAATTTTTTATATTTAGCTTGGCGCACACACATCCTCGCTCCATCTCTTTCCAATTCATACCTCAACTATGATTAAATAGATTACAGCGACTTTAGTCTACTTCATTAACCAAATTCGCACGTATCATCACTACACGTATATCCTACCTCTAAACAAGAATCTGTATTAAAATTGTGGGGAACCCTGTACATAAATGAAACACATAAAACTTTTTTGTCTTATTCTGAAGTTTGTATAAAGCTGAATGGAAAACGAAGGGGTGACAATGAGCAGAATAAAAACTCATCTTTCTCTTTCCATCGCAAATTAACTTAGCACAAACACAATAATGCAGCTAAAAAATCTTAAGGGCATATCATGTTTGTGATGTATTGACAAAATAAATCATTTCGCTTTTCGACCTTCGTTTGCAGTTTTAAGAATTGACTGCACTACTTTACACCACCGGAGATATCGATTAAAAATCATGTTCACTTTAAAACTATAATCATATATAATCTACATGGACTCTGACAATTTTCTCATTGCACATTAAGTAAAATTACAATGATTGATTGGAGCTTTGTTCAGTGAAATAAGCAAACGTACGAATTATATAAAAAAGTGAAAGAAGGGGAATATAGGAAAAGCATAGATTTCACCTCAGACATGCATTCGTAAGCTTGGTTTTAGAATTTGGAACTACTTTTTTGCTTCCTTGAATACCACATTCATTAAACGTGCGCTACATAACACTTCATTCACTATCTGCATACAAATATCCGCTTTCATAATGATTCACACGAATCAAGTTTTAACTTTAAGCTATAGTATTTTCACTAATTCATTCGGAATCTCGATCAGTACAAGTTTTCTTCTTCTCTTTTCAACTTTCTCCCCCTTCACATTTCACAGTTATTTTCCTCTTAATCCTAACCCTTTTCAGTACACTTTTTATTGTAAAATTTTCATTGTATAATTTTTCTAGTGACAGTGCTGCTGCGCATTCAGTCGTCAGAAAGAAGAGAATTTTGTGTATCCAATTCCTTAAAGTTTCTGGATGATAGGATTATAGGATCACTATACGACGGAGACAAATTAGAAAAAAATGAACCCTGCTCAAATACTCAAAGATTGGTTTGTAATAGTTTAGATTAGTATATGCTGTACACATATAAATATTCGATATTTTTCTATGGTATGTTTTTCTAGTCACATAATATGCGTCATTCATATAACGATCAATTTTTTGTATAATTATAGAATCTTCACAAAAGGGCTATAAACGGAAATCTTTAAACATTCATACAATTATTATGAAGCAGGATGATGCACCGAGTTTTTTTTCATATAAAAAGTTTCCCATTTGCCGAACAAGGTCTACAGCTCTCTCGCTAAAGTGTAAAAGCGTAGTAAAAAGTCTAAAGATTTTTTAATTTTTTAGCCATAATAATAGTAGAGTTGTAATGCTCGTATTTGTAGCTTTTGTTGTGATTTACGCTTAAAAATGTTGAATCGCGTTGCATTTGTTTAATTGAATCATTTTTTGTAAGTTATATTGTACATTCTCGCTTCCTATATACTGTAAAACGAATCGTTGCCTCTGATCTCTAATCTTAGGGTTTTAATCGAATTTTTCGCAGTTCCCTAAATTTTGTCATTCGTAGACACGTAGACGAAGTATACTCAAAACGCAAGTAAATTATTATACAGCGACGTATATCGTAGAAATATATTCAGACTTGGAGACTGAAAGAAGTTGATGATGACTTTTTTTTGAAAAGTTTAATTTTCAGATGAGTGATTTTTTAAACGTGTGCATAGCATTTTGGAGGACTGACTTTTACCGGAATGTAAAACTTGTTTAAGAATGTATTGAAATGTAATATGTAAAAAGTTTAAAGTGAAAGTAAGGTTAAAACAAGGTGTGTATGCGCATCAAACTTTGAAAGATATTTCGACTTTCGTACTCATTCCATACTTCACAACACACAATCATACTTCATACATGACCTATAATTTTGATGTAGACACGTGTAATACAAGTTAGTGTATGCGTGATGATTTTTTCTTCTTCTTGATAATAGAGCTAAAAAGTTTTTTTGTATTTTGTTGCGATATACAAAAGTAAAAAACTTCCTAGATAATTAAGTATGCCACCTTTCATCGCATCTCTCTCTTCAATCAATACTTTGTTTTCTCGACTGAGTTTCGAAAAAATGAATGTCTCCTGGATGATGAGGCTGGGAAAATGCCACAGAGTGTGATTTATTAAAGTCTCACTTAATTTGTAGAAATCCGTATAATGCGTTTGTTTTGTTTTCAGTCAAGAATCCTGCTCTTTTACATTAGCCTGTCATTTTTTAAGTTCGATTTCGGCAGCCGAGCCGTCGTATTGCGTCCTCCCATCATTGCAAAATTTGTAAGTCTTACTCTTTAGAGGTTTTTTATATGTTTTGATGGAGAATGGCAGCTACATACCTTCGCTGGTTGATAAATTTTTATGTGCTTTCTGCCCAAAACAAAACTCTGGCAGCAAAAATTAAAAGATCGAATCTTACAAATTCTATATGAATTTGGGCTCTGTAGCTTTCATAAGACCGATTTTGAAAGAAATCAATTTGTAAATTTGAAAAGGATCATTGGTATTTAGATGCGATCCTGCGAAATCCTCTCGATAATGTCTTGTTGTCTCTCTTTATCAATCATCAACGTTCCTTTTGTTTGTATGCAACAATTTCAGTAAGCTTTTTCAGCGTTATTTTTTTTCTTTGTGTTTGTATCAACTTTTGTGCATTTCCCAATGTTTTTTGAGCAAATTTAAAGTGTTATAGTCCATAACATGTTCTAACTTGTATAATATTGTACAAAGAGCTACAGAATTCAATTCCAGCCAGCCAGCCGTAAATAACATTCACAGTTGAATAGGTAGGATATCTAAATTTATGGAGGTATAATCTAATTTGAGTAATATTTTCCTTACCTCAAATTTAATCTGTAATTAATTAATGCGCTTTTAGCCTTTACCGGACTATCTTCTACAAACGAATCAAGCTTCCTCTAGAATTGAACAAGAGCTAGGCGCGTTATCAGAGGTATTTTATAAAGGTAGTATATATTCGCATACATTATTATGACTATAATATAATGCCATTTAATATACGTAAGATAACCTCGTTAAGAAAAATTCGAAAAATGGTCAAGAAAATTTGTGTAACAATATCTGTCCGAGTTGATTCCTTAAATCACTACTGTTCCCAGCTACGACAAACATTTCTCTTTGGAATACATGTAGATATTATATCGAGTAAAGGTATCGACTATAAAAAAGATCGTTGGTATAAAAAACCTACGAATAAAACGTCACAGATTCTTGGAGACGCCGCGTTTCCCTTTCTGTGAGGATTTCTTAATTCACAATTCACGTTTATATTTGATATATAACCTTACACGCTTAAAAGTTATATGATTTAAATTGGAAAACTTGATTTGTTCTAATGCGCTCAACACTTCGATTTTCTCTTGTAAAGCTACATGACATACACAGTTTAGACATATACAAATTGGTACGAAAAAATGCATGGTAAACTCAAGGTTAATTGAACCCTATGGAAACTTCAATCAGAGTAGTCAGGTTATGTAAATAACATGCTGGTACGTTATGATT